>WAAB01015937.1:0-58640 GCA_013389865.1 Piaya cayana
GGTTAAACTAGGTAATTTCTGCTTAGGATTTTATAGACTCGTATACTTGAAAAAAAACCCAAACCTGTGTCAGGGTAAACAAATCCTTCAAATATCTAATTAAGTAGATAAATATTTAGTATTGTATGTTTTCCACAGATTGAGAAACAAAGACTGAATCAACTTGCCTACAGCTAAAACTAATTAGTGCCGCGATAGAATTTGAACTTGGGAATTTGAACCAAGAGAAAACCAAACAAGCTGAAATACTGCAAGCATAAACATAACGAAAAGATAACACAAACTTTGTCAAGCATATTTAAGAATAAACTCACTATCCCAATATAGAATATATTTTCCTATAAAGGCCCTTAGGCGAGTAGGCAGCTGAAAAGCTGCTGCTTACTAAAAACAGGATCTGATTGGACCATGATCATTACTTTACTTGCCAGATTTCTGCATTTTGCCTTTATTCCCATTAAGGTTGTTGCTTCTGAGAAAATTCCTCAAGACAAATGGGAATTCAAATTAAATTTTCAAATTGCTGAAGTTCAAATGAAGAGCAGCAGGCAAATTGCGTATAATCTTGAGAAGCTACAACAAGGTCATGCTAGGCGTTTCCTTTATTTATCTACCAGACATGTTATTGGTGTGAGCCACCTAAAGCAGTTGTACTGAATGTGGAAATGTGGCTGTCACACAGAAGTCATTGGCATCATTTTATGGGATGTCACTGAGTGCAGTTGCATTAAATTGCAGTGCTACCTGTCTCAGTCAAGTGTGTGTTTTCATTACAGTTTGGATTGAGCACAGAAAAAACTTTTCTTTTTTTGTGTACATTTGTTAAGTTTTTGGGATCACCTTTAGTTTTTACTGTAAAGAATGTTGCATCTTAGAGGACAGTATTTGCTTGCTTCCACATGGGAGGGGTGGTAGCACTTACAGTTACTGCGTAACTTTAGTAATAACTAAATAATAACTAATAATAAGTATAAACTTTGGGAGAACAATGTGATCCTGTAACAGGGTTTGCGATTCCTTCCCCTTCTTTTCTAGAAATGCTTCTGAAAAACATTTAATTAATTGCAGTACCTAGTGTTTTTCAGTCAATCGGTTTGTCTCACTGATGAAAATTAAGAGATAGGGAGTTTTTAGTGGCATTTCTGTATACATTTAAGCAATTTTATACTTTAATGATTTTATGATTTTTTTTTTTCTGTTTCTAAACATACACACTTAAAAAACAAAGCAAACTTTACTTAGTTTTCTGGATGTCTAAATGTCTTCTATACTGAATGTTGTTCGAATCTCGTTCCTTTGCCTTAGCCATCATGTTTGCTGTGGTGCTTTTCATTGATTTGAATGTGAACAGGCCAGCATGTGACTACTGGAAAACTAAAAATAATTAGTGATAGTATGTAATGGGGAACCTTATGGCCCTACACTAAATGGTAATTCTCTTTAAAAAAAACAATGTAAATATCTTCCTGTAAACCAGTTATTGAACGAAGAGCAGATGAATGGAAGTTTAAAAGCTTGAATCATAGAAGTTTGGGATATTTACAGCCTAGACTAAAGTGTTATTACTTTAGAGTGCCTAATGGAAGTGGAGTAGAAAAGCGCATTGAAAAGAGCTTTCTTCATCTTTGCTTAGGGCTTATAGTTGAATCTAGGGCTTGGAGTTTACAGAGTCGGTTTGGCATTGGAGTGGGAGTATCAACGTACAACTTGAGTGTCAGGTATTCAGCTTAAATGATCAGAATTTTCTGTTTTCCTCTCTTTAAACAATTTAGTCCCTACTGTGAATCGCTTTTTTATTTTTCCAATGCATATGTCTTCTATGCCTCTTCTGTGGGAGGCTTGAATTTACAATGCAATTCCTCTTTGCCTAAGTAGTGTTTCCTAGGAATATCAGACTTTTTATCTAGAACCAACTGTTCTGACACTGAAAACCTACCTTGAGAAGCTAAAGGCCCTCAGCTGAAAGCTGGTTAAGGTGTACACATGTGTGGGCTTAAATAAAAACAAGCTGCCTTGCAACTGGTAGTCAGACAATTTGTTAGTTGTTTCTTTATTTCTGAAGTGGAAACACTTTAGATTGTCAGTGGCAATTATGTAATTGGAGAATGTCAGGAAGTTTGTAAAATGATCGAAAGTAGTTCTTGCAAAAATCTGAAGTTTTAGTCATGTTCAATACAATGATGGTGTCTTTTGCCTAATAGAAAAGATCTTTGTACTTTAAGCTGGAATAGTTTGGACTTTGGAGGTGTTTTCTGTTCAGTTTTGCTTTTCTACATCTTCTTAAATGTGTCACAGAAGCCAGAGTTATCCTCCAAGACACTCCTTTTCAGAAGGAGTGCAAGCAAGTAGGTACTTAGGAGTTGACCTTTTCATCTAGGGAGTGCATTTTCTTTTGGGAATGCAGTGATAGGATGAGGGGTGATGGTTTTAAGATGAAAGAGGAGAGATTTAGATTGGATATTGAGAAGAAACTTTTTACTCTGAGGCTGATAAGGCACTGGCCCAGGTTGCCCAGAGAAGTCATGGATGCCCCATCCCTGGAGGTTTCCAAGGCCAGGCTGCATGAGGCTTTGAGCAACCTGATCCAGTGGGAAGTGTCCCTCTGCCTGGGGGGGGTGTGGGTGTGGTGTGTCAGAATTTGAATTGAATAATCATTAAAGGCCCTTTGAACCCAAAACACTCTGTGATCATCATCGTGTTTGATAAATATTGACTTGATCTTTGGATTGGGGAGAAAATGGGTCAGACTGCAATACTGGACTGGAAAGAAAATGAAATGTAAGATAACTTAAAAAAAAAATATTTATGTGGTGTATCTGTTTGTACCATATGTATTTTTACTGTAAAATCTGTAAACCCAAAGCTGTAAACTTTTGAGGTGATTCCCACAAGATAAGCTTGCATGAATCTTTCACAGCAACATCACAAGCTTGAACTCCTCCCTGCTGCATAACTAATTCCTGTTGTAATCCAGTTTGCATGTAATCAAGGTGAAGATTCTCCAGTTCTGCCTTCCTTAAACCTTGGTTTTGTTTTCCTTGCATTTTGCTTCCTTGTGATCCAAATTCTTAGAGTTGCTTCTTGGGTCTTTTTTTGGTTTTTTTGTTTGGGGTTTTTTATGTGCTTCCAAGGACTGTTACTTGCAACTGTTGTCTGGCAGCATGGGAATGAGCCCTGTCAGAGCCTGGACTCCTGACTGGAGTCCTTCAACACTCAGCCACCAGTTTACGTGAAATTTAGGGGAACTTTGTGTCCTGGAGGCTTCCAACCCTTTAAAAATTCAGCTGAACCAGCCAAAATTTACAAGGAGGCATGCAAGTGCACACTTAAATTAGTGTATAAGAAATCTAAGAAGGTCATTTAACTTAAATTTACTCCTATGTTTGTTCCTTGGTTATGAAGCAATCTCTCTGGATATGTTTTTGCAGTGTAGCTTTACACCAAGGCAACTCTCAGCTTTTGCTGTCTCTCTGATTTTGTGAGAGCCATACTGATTTAACTAAGATACTGGCATCAGAATAGCGTCTTAGATTCTTACTACTTTGTGTCTAAATGCTCTGCGACATGGTTGCTACCTTTGTAGAAAGTCTATTGTGTAAGAAAACCACACCGATTTCCTTCAGCTCTGTTTAACTGCCATTTGGTGGGTAGCCGAGTTTACTCTTGTAAACTTTCTGATCACTGAACCACATAAAAATTTCGTAAAGCAGAAGGCAGGGGAAAACCTCTTCTGTATTTCAGTCTCCTCATTTAGTTACAGCTATCAAGGTGTAGGGTTCATTTATCACTCCTTCCAAAGCTTTTTGTAACTGAATGAGCTATACCTGTAATTTAATGTGCCTCACAAAGTCTTTAAAATTAGAACGTATAGAAAATGCTTATTTCACATTGTTCTGTGTTTGTAAACTAGCTTCAGGCCTTTGAGTTGAAAGGCTGAACACACCTCTGGGCTGTGTCACAGAAAGACAAAAGCTGGTTTTACATGCAGTGGAAATGTAGACACAGTAGTGTGAAGCTCAGTAAGCCCACAGTGAATATACATTGGCTGGAGGGTTTTTTTTTTTTACAGTCATGGATTGTATCATAAAGCAATTTCTTTATATCAGTGGCCTGCCACATCATGTAGGATCAATTTTTGCCTAAGTAGGAAATACTTACTAAGGAAAGCTACTGTGGACCTGAGCTCGCGTTTTAATCTGTGTTATCTCTGCTGACCAATAACCACATTTTATCTGGTATCTTCCCAGCTCACGAAGGTGCCTAGTGAGTAACACATGAAAAACAAATATAACAAGGGTTGATACATTTGGCCAGCTTGCAGAGTATAAGGATCTCATTATTTTTTCCTACTTCCTTCTTTTGGTTTTTTTCATTTGAAACTTACCTTTTAAATACAGCATTTCCCTTTAACAGCCTAGGCAAGATTCTGTCCTGTTTGACCTGCATGCTAGTCTTTCTTTGGGGATGGTGATGTTGAATGATGAATACAGTATTTAATTTATTTTTAGTAGTAGCTTTTTCATTTGGCTCTTTCAGGAAGTTACATAGTTATACTTATTTTTTTTTGTTGCAGTACATTAAAGAAATGCTAAGGATCGCATTCTATTGGGGAAAAAATGAAGGATGTCAGAAATGTACCGCTTGGTGCTATCAATAAAACTGTGATTAACTAAATGCTTTGTCTGGTCTCTTGCCCATCTAATAAAGAAGAATCAGAGGTTCTCCTAAGTTGTTATTACCTGTTATTTGAAGTACTTATGTTTCCATTTACATTTCCATCCCACAGTGAAGCTGAAGAACAACTTGCGAGCAAGTCTCTATATGCAAAGGAAACCTGGTTTACGTGTTCACACTGGTGTCCTAGAGTCACCTTTATCAAGCAAATTTACCACAATATGTGGGATGCCACTTGCAGAACTCCTTGGAGAAGTAAATTCTTGCTAGGCAAAGCCTGTGCCTTGCTTCCTCCTATACCATTAACCCAGTTGCTGTGGATGTGAGGTCTTTTTGCAACCCAGTAAGTCAGGCTTTAATCCATCTCAGCAGCTATTGGGCAGCTGGGCTGCCAGCACAGACAGTGGCTTAGCTTGCCTTCCCCAGAAGGAATGAGCCTCCCTGCTCCAATCCATGTGGAGTTTTTGCTAGTTCTCAACTTTTTTCGTGGAGTCTAGAAACCACCCAGCTCTTCAGACAGGAATGATCCAATATCAATGCTGCCTTGGAGTAGTTGTCCTTCAGGTGCAGTTACAGTGATGAATATTGATGAGGGAAGCAACAAATTACCTGCCTTTACTTTTCATACCTGAATCTCCTGTTTTTCATCTCTAATCTGCTGTGACGTTTAATGCAGATCCCGACACTGAGCTGATTATGCACAGATCTGTGAGTGAGATGTTGAGCTATCAGAAGAGAGACTTGCTGTGTTGCCTGAGGTGAAGCAGAGCCCTGCTACATTCCCATCAGGCAGACCATGTATTCCCGTGTCCTTCCAGAGCGCTACTGTCAGAACCAGAATTGTGGGGGTTGCTGGGTGCCATCTTGTACTACACGAGGGCAGAGTTTGGGGCAGCATCTGTGCTGTGCTTGAAGTGTGGCCCTGACACTGGATGTGAGCTGGGACTCACACTGGCTGCAGGTCTGGTGTGACTCTCCCCAGGTCACCCTCCTGGGACCTGGGACTCACACTGGCTGCAGGTCTGGTGTGACTCTCCCCAGGTCACCCTCCTGGGTGGACATGGGATACTTTCTCCCAAGAGTGACCCCCATCACCTGCTGCAGAACCATTGGAACTGTGCTCAGGTTGCCCTTGCATAAGGTGGATGCTGGCAGCCAGGGATGAACTCCAGGCAGCTTTGCCCACTGCTGAGCCAGGCCTGAGCTTGCTCCTTGCCTGGCCATTTCCAATAAATTGCTGATGCTGTCAGAGAATCTCCCCGCTTGGCTTCTTATTGGCACTGTTTTGCAAGACTGCATTTTTGGTAACTGCTTTTCACTATTAAAAAAAATGATTTTGCTGTGTATCAGAACTGACTTATAAGAAGTGCAGGTGGAAGATGACTTTCTAAGCCAGGGTGTCTCTTCCAGACTCCCTAAAGCTGTTCAGCCTTGCTGGACATCAGCTGTCCAGATTTGCCTTGCAGTTTCTCCCTGTCACAAAGCGTGTTTGCCACAGCTGACAGCAGCTCATAACAGCCAGCAAAGGGTGGCGGAAAGGAGGTATCATCCTGAAGTCCCACCCCTATAGATAAGGAACCCTGGTGAACCCTGAAACAGGATTCTTTGTTTAGATCTGGGACTTCCCAGAACTGCTCCTTGGGGCACAGGAATATCCATAATTTTCTTCCGTCCCTTTTTTTTTTTTTCATTTCCTGGTTCACCACTCCCATTAGATTTCTTTTTAAGTGCTGTTTACATTTGCAGCTTTAAAAATGTGGGAAGGGTGCTGTTGTGGCAGGCTGTAATATAGTGCCACTAATTATTCCAGAGATGGCCCCAGTGCTGCCTCTTGCCCTCTCATCTGTCATCAGCTCCCTCCTGTGTTTTGTGAATTTTCGTTTCACTGCTGCCTGTGGCACGGCAAAAAGTGAGCTCATACTGAGCTCAAATTACTGTTGAACCAGTTCGGATCTCTTTAATGGAAACCTTGCTTCTCCAAACATTTTTGCATTCATTTTACTGAAATCATGAAACTTCTGTTTGAACTTTGTGAAAACAACCCAAAACCTCTCCTGTGTTAATTACAAAACACTTTGATTGCCTTCTGTGCTTTTGTTTTGTATTATTTACTTCACTGCTGCTCGAGTAGCTTCTTGGGGTAAAAAGACACTGCTTCTTAGCCAAACAATTTAAATTTTTCATAAAGGAGGCGTATAACCAGACTCTTTGTGAAATGACTTAGACATCTATTCCAGCCTAAGCTTTAAATAGGAAGTGTGGATTACTTCAAAAGCCAGGAAAATCTGGACGTGATAGAGTATGGATGTGATAATATTTTTCAGCAGCTTTGGGAATAAAGGAAAATGTCTGACTGGTTCTGGCGAGAGCTTGCATAGATGTATAGCTAGGGGTGTGTGCATGTGATCTCATGAGACAGAGTGAATTTTTGCAACAGCATGTAACCCTTAGTGGTATGTGATTACCGACCTATCTTTACAAAATCCCCTTGGTAAGTGACTTTTGAAACTTTTAATGTTGTTTTTTTTTCCTGAGGCAGAGATGTGCCAGGATCTATTGCAGACCTTACTAAGTTAATTCTGTCTCTCCTTTTGTATTCTTATTTTGCTTTTTGATTTTATGTGCCAGTGGCTGGTCTGTTAGCAGCGCTTAAGTTTAAAGGGACCTCAGTTGTACAGTCATTCATGTGGAAAAACAAGCAAAAATGTATATACTGAGTTTCTTTCTGAACTCCTTATGTTTCCTTTATTTTTTTGAGATATCGTTTAAGTTATTTTGGCAGCTTGTGAAAAGCTTTTTAAAGAGGTCAGCCTTGCATTTATGCAGGAAAAGCTTTGGTGTCTTCTGCCTTCAGAATTCCTGTCAAGCCTCCAATCACTGCAGAATTATTTGGGTATGGGTTCTCTCCAATTGCTATGTTTGACTTGTACAAGGAGCAGTACATATGTAAATAAATGTAATGAGAAATAATAAGATATTTTAACCCTACAGACTCAGCTCTCTGTATGCATTCAGTAAATGACTCTTACCGAAAGCAATGGTTTCCTGTATTTTATTAGCATGCCAGTTTCAGCTGGTCCTGTAATCTCACATTTCTTTTTATAACTATTTTATAAGGAGAAGGACCCAATTAAAGCAGTTCAGGTTTCTCTGTTACAGTGCTGTTACCCCTGCTCTCATCATAACGTGCCTGTCCTGGCTGACCGTCTGCTGCGCTCTGCAAGCTGCTGTGTGTTCCCCCTGGCATTCCTGTGTTTGTGCCAAAAGCTCCTGCAGGCACTTATTCAGCCGTATCTTTTTGACCATCTCTGCCTCCTTTTATTCTGGTGTGTACACAAAATCCTGTGTTTGCTTTGTATTTTTTAGCCAACAGAGGCTGAGATTACGAGGTTCCACCTCTCTGTGTAGGACTGCTCCAGATGTTGAAACTTCCAAAAGTGGGGCTGTGTGCCTCTCTTCTCCCCTGTGCAGTTACTTGCTTCTGTGCCAGCCTCAGCAGAGCAGGGCTGAGGTAGGGAGGTGAGAAAAGAGTGGGGAGGGGGATGCGGGTGGCCAACTGGGACAGCTTCTGCTATCTGATCTCGTAGCCAGGTGGTTTCTGTTGTTGCCAGTAAAGGGGAGGATACGAGGTGGGCAGGAAAGAGGGACCATCCTATACCTGCAGCAGCCATCGCCCAAGTGCAGGTAGCTGGGCTGTAGTAGGAAGAAAAAGAAGAGTTCAGCTCTTTGAGCAGCGTGCCTCTGCAAGAGTTGTTTCCTGCTTCTCCAGGGAAAAATAATGCAGGTGAGAAGAGCCTGAAGATATTCTGCTGGACAGTAAGTCTGATGTGAATCTGATCCTGCTCTGGATTACTAAGTGTGTGGTAAAGCGGTACTGCTGTGGTCTTCGCTGCTCTGCTGCTTAACTGGGAATTCAGTGCGGTATGGAAGCATCCACTACGTTTGTGCCTTTATCTTTGTATGAACATCTTGCCACTGTTGTGATACAGGAATGAGTCTTATCCAGGGTGACGTCAGGGCAGCGTACTTAGATTCTCTGTTGGGGTTGTAAGACTTAAATGCTAAATGTAAATTCAAGATTGTCAAAGACCTGTTTCATGGTGGAATGATCAGTGATTTCAGTTTGTCTACCTTGAGTTCTTTGAGTATATTTTTTTAATGTGTAGATGGAAACATTAATTCAAACTGGATTGGAAATATGTAAAAGTAGTGGGGGGAGAGGAATTCTTATTTACAAGTAAGTTCAAAGTAAATGTGTAGTTTAGCCATAATGAAATATTCAGTCTAACTTCACCTCCCCTACTTCCCTGATCTAAACACCTTAAGGCGTTCCTCCTTGTCCTGAACATTTGTGACCCTTCGACACGTACTGGATAAGAGGCTGGAACCAGTTTTGTTGAAAAACGAGCAAAATTTCACAGTAGTTTTTGTGTCAAATTCAGAGATATTTTCTTGATTTTGTTTCATTTCATTCAATGAATTGCGTTACTTATTATTTCAATTTAATGAGTAGTTGTTCCAAAGCTGAGAAAGTGGTGAAGAGTTAGGAACGTGAATGAGATAGGAAAGGAAAACTCTGCTAGTTCTAAAATCTGGAATCACGAACAAATATAATCAAAATTGGCTAACTCTAGATAACCATAAATTTCATTTCTAAACAAAATGTCTGTTCCCCTTAGTGCCCAGCATGTTATTTTATCTAAGAAAATAAAAATCAGTTTCACTTTAATGGTTTTGTGGACTTACCCTGTTTACACTTAACTCCCTTAATGCAACTTTGATAGGAATAACAGCTGAAAATGTGTTCACTTAGAACATTGGAACAGAGTAATTTTCCATATGTAATAAAGAATTTGAATAAGTGTGTGTTATATGCAACCAATTAGTGGTGTAATTTATCTGCCTATTCTGCAAAGAAAAGGCTCCTGTTACATCAACCCTTCTGCAGAGAATAGCTGAAACATAGGAAGTGCTACAAATATTTAAGAATCAAGATTTCTGCTTAAGTTATTTTCTTTTTTACCATCTGTTCCTTAATAGAATCAACACCAGTGCTTTTTCCTCTGATGTGACTTGAGTCCCTTTTAGCCAAAGTGAAAAATGGAGGCATGGGGTTATTTTGTGTTTGAAAATTGAAGCTTGCTGTGATTCCTTTCTTAAATGTAATAGATGGCTAGATAAAAGGAATTAGTCATGAGAATGAAGTCTTAAAACTGTTTTGAATTAGATTTCAAAGGTGAGGGTTATGTCGGTCATTTAAAACTTTGGATTTCTCGTCACCACCAGAGTCAATGAACAGCAATCTAACATGAGGTTCTGGCAAGATACAGTCTGGCCTGTAAAGGGCCTTGTGCGAGTTAAAACAGATGTGGTTTGGGATCGTATGTACCATCTGTGGCTGGTGAAAAAGTAGTACATGAGAGGAATGACTTGTTCTCATCAGCACAGGATGGCTGTAGATTCTGCTGATAGGGTCCTATTATTTCTGCATGTTTTGTCTAGTCCTTCAACTTGAGTGGGAGAATATAGGTTGGTTGCACCACTGAGGTTTCTGAAAGAAGGTTGCTGATCCTATCCCAATGCCTCTTTCCAGTTCTCTTTGGGCTTTCATTTGGGAGACTTCATTAACAGTCTGCTTCCTGGCTCTCTTCTGCTCAGAAGTCATCTGGTATTCATTTGCCCAAGGCAGCCATGCAAAAGCTCGCATAAAGGATCCTCTAAGGGAACCAGAAGGGTCATTTTTTTCGAGTGTGTGCTTCCCTCTGTCATCTCCAGCCAGTGTCCTGCATTGACACATGTGAGGATGTGCACAAGATGCATGGTCGGGGAAGGTCCCTACTTCTGCAGAGTCTTCTTTCGGTTGCTGTGACCTTCTTGTGTGCCTTTTCTGGCTTGTGGAGGAAAGGAAGCATGTGCTTCTATACGTTGTTTGCGCAGTAAATAAAGGAAATGGGTATCGAGTACATGACATCCTTCCAGAGCTGTAACAATTTTGCCACCACCACCTTTATTATTGATCTGAATATTCAATATCAACCAAACCACCACAGATTAAATAGTGGTTTTAATCACAGCAGGATGTGAATGCTGTAATTGTTGCCAGGCGGTATCTGAAGACATTTCTATCTAAATACAAAACCTAACCACTGGAAGAGGAAAGAAGAGGCTGCTAATGAGATTATGAAGTAAAATATTGACGAGCAACGTTCTCTATCTTGGAGACTGGGGAGGAGGAGAACAATTTATGCAAAAGGAATCAAGAGAAGTCTTGGTTTGCATCTTAATTATGGATTGCAATTTGTAGTTTAAACAACGGGATTTAATCTGTTAGCTGAATTAGTCTTTTATTGTTAAAGTATGTGGGGTAAACTGGGGATAAATATTCAAAACATAAGTATTGCAAGCATTTAAATCAGAAGCAGGAAGAAGGAGGGGGAGTAGTAGGAAGGAACTGGTCTCTTTGTAAGGCTCTGAGGCTGACTTGTGTATCCCAACTGTGATTTTACTTTGAAACCTTTTAAAGGGTAGTTAATAATACACATGCCATCTCCTTGAGAGGTCAAGGATAGCTGACAAATTAACTACGTTTATCAAATGAAAACATACTGTAATTTGCTTAGCAATTTAGAAACAACAGAATGTTTCAGCGTCTGTAGCACCTACCTCTATTAAATTGTTTCAACATCAAAGGTCTTTCATTGAGGATAACGTTTTGCCTGTTTTACACAGTCCACACTTTGTTGTAGTACTTGAATTCTCCTTGTGGCTATTCCCTATGATGACATTTTTGTAAAGAACTTGTACGTATTTCTGTTCTTTCTCACATACGTCCTTCTGTACAAGCTTTGAATGGGGGAATGGAGTTTCGCAATGTTGTGGTAAAGCTTTTTTTTTTTTTTTGTACTGAAGAGTACATCAGTCTTTATTTTAGAAAACACTTGCACAGTGATGACACCTATTAAGCATAAAATGCTTCTATGACATCCATTGGAAATATCCATGAATAAAAAATGAATGACTTGAATCAATACTGTTACTTTTCATTCTCTGCTTGCCTGTTGCTTTTATTCTCTTTATTATCTTCCCGTGATGGTAGAGATTTCCTTTCAAAAGAGGCAACATGGCCCTCTTATTTGTTTCATTTGTTGTGTTGTTTCATCTGCAGTGTGTGCAGTAACGTGATAGGGAAGGTGGGAGTTACAGTTTCAGAACTGTACATGCAGATGGTTTGTCTTTAAAACATCCCCCCCCCTTTTTTTCTTTTTTCTTTCTTTTTTCTGTTGTTTGTTTTCTCTTGCTTCTGCTTTCTCGTGTTGCCATATCAGCTCTACCTCTGTTACCTCTTTTTATTACTTCATTTTATGATCTATTGTACATACTCTGCGAACACAAAGTAAAGTGATGGCCTCTGAATCAGAGGCTGTTGCAGCATATTCACGATTTGATGAGATCTCCTGGTTCTCGTTTACTTAAATCTTAAAAGAATCCAGAGCACTTCAGGAGTAAGTATAGTCTTAATGATAAAACTTACCCTGTGTTAAATTCCTTGTGATCTTTGTAACAGAAGTCCTCATTAGGGTTATTAACCTAGAGGTTATTAACTTTCAGTTGTTCATTAAGACCAAATCTTGTTCATGTCCCTTCAGTATTCTTTTACTGATTTAATAAATAGCATCATTATATCTTTATTTCACCTGGACTTGTGTCTTTTGTGCAGAGGGTAGTGGTGAATGACTGTCAGATTTTAGGATTTCCAAAGTTTATGTGAAGTGCAGTGGCCAGTGTTCATTGAAGCTGATAAACCTTGCCCAGAAGAAGGCTAGTGTGATAACAATGAGGGAATGAAGATGATAACAAGAGCCGCTGTTTTGGAGAAATGAGTAGGTGTTAATGCTAGGCAAAGAATAACAAAGCGTGTAATGAACAGGTAGTGAGAGTGACTCTCCAGCATTGACTTCTGTTCACATCAATTTTGTTCCCTTATTCTTCTCGTGATCACAAACCTGGTGTGTAATTTAGTGTGGATTTTTACCTTACCCTTCCTTGTTAGTGTCACAGATGCTGGTAGTAATGAGCCCATGTACTGTACAAAGTCAAGGGAAAGTGCAGTTCACTGCTGTGCCCAGCCCCACTTAATGAAGCTTTTTGAGAGCGTGCAGCAGTAGCGTGTGCATTTTACAATGATGACAAAGCCTGTTAGTTTTTAAACAGATTTTCTTTCCAGCAGTATGACAGGGTTTTCATGCAGCTTGGTGCTGTATTTAAGGTTGCATCACCATTTCCATTACAAACCCCTTGTTTCCAGTAATGGTGCTGTGCAGCAGCCTTGTTCTGTTTCAAAGTACTTAGTGGAAAAAGTTTTGTTGAGAATAAGAAAGGAAAAAAAATCAGCTGCTTCTAATGCTATGTTCACAAAAAATACTGAAGGGAAGACAGCCTCTGTGTGCATTATTAAAATGGGCTCAGATGGATTTTCAGGTGCTTGGAAGAAGAGGTAGGCTGAAAGGTGGAATGGGATAGCCCTTTACAGTCATTAAGGAATGTGAAGTCATTTGCATTGACCTACAGGAGTAAACACAAATGGTAATGAGGCTCCTGCAGTGAAAAGAGTACCAGCTACTGTAATGCTGTTCTGCTGGAATGCATTGCCCTGATAGCTGTGCCAACCACAGACTTGGGCTGCAGAGCCATTTAAGTATTGTCATTTCTAAGAAATGTGATTGCTGATGAAGGTCTCTGGCTTCCTTTACTTGGCTTGGTGCTGGAGAGATGTGATCTGTTTTGCTGATAATTATCTCTAGCGTGGAAGATAAATGCTTGGATCTCTACTGGTGGTGTATTTGTGACTTTCAAATAGACTCTTCTGTAACCTTGGATCACGCGCTTCACAAATACACAAAGAGAAAGTAATGGAACACCTGACTGTACTTTTAAAGGATCAGAGTTTCATTTTTATTTTCTTGACTAAAATGTCATGAATTTAAAGTGAATGCAATTTGCAGTGACTTTTTGACTAGGGTGAAGCATTATCTTGCCTTTCATATTCTTTCCCCTTGACTTGTGAAACTGTCGTTCTGAATGGTGCATGAGGTAGTTGTTCCTTGCTCATAAACTCAGATCTAAACTCATAGTTTGTGGCAGTTTGTGGTATTCAAAAAGGAAGCCTGGAATTAATCAACTCTGTTATATTTAGTAAATGAAATCTTAGTGGTTAAATCAACAGACTTCTCATGCTGGCCTTGTATGCTCTTGTAGCAACTCAGCAGTGTGCAATAATATTCACTTCCTAATGGAAAGGCTTGTTAAAAAGAAGTGCTGTCCTTGCATGACTTCAGTTCTTAATAATCTGTATTATTTTATATTTTTCTATTTTTAACGTAAATTAAATGAATGTTTGATTTAGAGCTAATAAGGCAAACAGTATCTCAGATTTTTAGAGTGAGAGAGGATCTTCTGGCATTAATGATGAACAGGTTCATGTCTTATTCAGCTTATAACTTCAGTCTGCCAATCAGACCATTCTTCACATATTTTCTTAATAGTTCACACATGTGGGTGTTGCTTTTTCAAAAATCACTGTAAAAATATCAGATAGAAGTGATTAATCAAGATCTGTTATGATTCTTAACAAAGGCTATATATATGTGTGAGTATATCTATATATGTTTATATTTGTCTGTATGTGTCTGTGTATGTTTTAAAAGAATAGGCTTCAGGCTTTAACCACATGAAGAACATAATCACATCATTTTTTCTTGTGGCCAAGAAATGCCTTTGGCCATTAAATGAACTTTTTATTTTCCTTTTAAGTCTATTTGTGGACTTTAAAGGAGAGTAAATAGATTGAAGCAATCGAGGCACTTGGGTTTATAAGGAAGTCTAGAATTCTCCATCAGTGTTAGGGTCATCTTTTTCCAATGATGGAAAATTTAAGAGTCTTCTGTTAGAATTTAAATAGGCAGGTTTTGAAATTACTGTGCATCAAGAAATATGTAGTCAAATGCAGACAGGCTTTTCTCACAGGGCTCAACTGGGACTTTCACGATGCAACTTCAGTTTCCAGTTCTACTTAAATTCTTACATAGCTTGGGATAATAGCTTGATTTCTGTGGTTGGTTGATTCTATTTTTCCATGTTTACCATCTTACCAAATGAGGAGGTTCGAAGTGTTCGGTGGACAACTGCAGACTTCTGCTTCTAACTTTAGCCCTGGGCTACTGTGATAACCAATCAGGTGGTAAGAAGTATCTCCAGAAGGTGACTCCAGGCATTTAACTTCAGACCATAAGTGCACCAGTGAATGCCAGTTGCCCAGAGCTGTTGAGTATTCTGTTTTTGTTCTCTGCTGTTACAGCCTTTCTGTCTTCTGAGTACTTCCTTCCAAGCAGTCAGGGAGTCGCTAGCCCAGGTTTGCTCCAGCACTTGTGAGCGGGTGTGCTGCTCTGCTCTTCAGTTGTTGGCTCTGTTTCTGCTGTTTGTTCCTGCAAGTCACTTGAACGGCTGATGTTTTGATATGAAACACTTTGTTTGTATATATATTTCCACAGTGCTACCAAATAAAATGGCAAATAATTACAAATTCCATTTTTGAGCCTGTGAGGAATGTGTGCGTAGGTTTGTCAGGGGACACTATCCTGCAAGACTACCTGCATAAATTCATGTTCCTGAGGACAGAACGCAAAGCAGTTCAACAAAGCTTTTAAAACTGGGTGCGGGGGAAAATGTTGCTGCCTAATGGGAAGTCTTGTGCTGATTTAAACATATATTTGATATGAATTTATTGAAATAACTGTGAGAACATGTGCTACTGAAGCCACTTTTCTCAAGACCTAATTGCTTTTAAGTCTTGAAAAACTCCTCTTGTGCATGCATGTCTACAGTTCTAAATATCTTTAAGATAAATGTAGATTAATGAAGTGTCTTGAAAATGCTTGCCTATACGTGCACTTAATCTAAATGGATGCTGAACTGAGTATGTGAGTGCTTCATTACAGTGAGACAGGTGAATCTGAAGGTTTTAATTTGAATGCAGGAAACTGGGACTGACTTTTCTATGGGTCCAAGTGGTGCTTGCGTATCTCCTTGCTAGGAGTCTGCCATGCTTTTACATTCTGATCTTGTTCCTCTCCAACGAGAGCAGATGGGAGATTCTTAAACTTGGACCAAATTCCTAGAAAGTCACTGCACTGACGTTTTGGAAATGTGTGATAGGGAGTGGGAATTTGGATGGCAGAGGGTGCCATGACAGAGAATGATAAAAGGATCAAGCGGCAATGCTTTCCTTCACTTTATTCAACACTGCAGTGACGATAGTGAATATAAAATATTTCAATGTGGTAGAATAAATGCTTCTCTCTTGCCATCTAGGTGCCATATCAGATGGATCCACTTTGCTTGATTTTTATTCACTCCTTATAACATAATTAGCTGAAAATTATAGTTCTTAATGGCACTTCCAAATTGAAACATCCCAATACTTAAGTCTTTTCCTGCCCCTCCCCTGTTTGGATTTCTACAAGAATTTAACTGCTTGGCAGATATTTTGACAAGGCCTGTACAGACAATAGGTGAGAGCCACATGCAGGTTATTTCCTATTCCTCTCCACCGTACATCTGCCTGCCTGTTTCCCTGTGGTCTCAGCTTGCTGCTCCCCTCCAGGAAAACCTGGGAGAGAGTACTAAAATCCCAAATGATTTTGAACAAGAAGGTGACATTGGCTCTGCTACCTGTTGTTTTCTAATGGAACAAGCAGAGATGACTGTACTACTGTTAATAAAACAGGGTAAAAAAAAAATCTGAGTTATTATATTTAGTAATAATAATTCTAAAATTTTCCACATGGAAATGTGATTCTGCCTGTTTGAACAGGCTGTTCGCACTTGCAAACCAGACTGGTAATCTCGTTTGTCTACAGCCTTACTGACTGAGTTGTTCTTGCTTTGCTTGAAGGATCGGAGATTTTGTGAGCAATCTTACAAGCTGGTTAACCCGAATTTAAACCCAAGTGCTTAAGAGAACAGCGTGTGCTTCTGGTGGAGTAACTTCTAAGCACAAAATTTTCTTGCTTCTCTCAAAACATTAAATATTCATACCAGGAAAGGTCTGGTGGTATTCTTTCAAAATGTGTGGATTCAGGCTCAGTGCCAGCAACTTTTTGTGTTAGATTGAAATTGCCATATGGTATCAGAGTACAGTTGTCTCCCTATTTATTAGATACTACTTGCATGATGGGCTTTTCAAAGGAAAGCTGAGCACATCTTTTGTTCTAGGTGGCATTAGTTTAATATGTGGAGGACCTGTGTCTGTGTGTGTCTGTGTGTGTGTGTGACATCATATATTGAGCTGAATCACTGCTTTGGAAATTATTTTCAGTTGGTAAACTTATTTTTTTAATATTTTTTTTCTTTCCTTAAGTTTCCATTAAGTAGTTATTTTGTTTCACTATTCCATCATAAAAACAGATAAGTTAAATATTTAAGTCTTTTGGACCAGATGAAACTCTGTAACAGAAGATTGAACCAGGAAAGGGAGTTACTGCTGGCTGAGTGATTAGATCTATGCTGTTTTTCAGTATCTAGCAAGAAAACTGGCAGATGTGTAGGCTGCAAACCTGGTATCTGTATAATGCAGGCTGATGGAGTTGTTAACCACAACACCCACAAGACTCCTACTAGCATGGGCCCGTCTTGCATGCATTCTTACAGCTATTTGCTCTCCTGAAGCATAGGTTGCTGTTTCTTACTGACTGCCCTGACTACCTCCTTCCTTGGCTTTCTTTACAACAAAAAAGCTAGCACTGAAAATGTCTCATGTACAACCACCCTGCTGTACAGAACCGTGTCCTCAGAAACTACACAACAGCTTCCAGATGCCTCTGGCGTCAGTGCAGTGCTGTGCTCTCTGCTTCTCTGTGCCATAGAAACCATGTGCAGTTTTTACTGTGCCTAAAGGCGCTCCAGTCCTGTATGAAACACGTTGCCATTTGGCACTGCTGGGTCAGCAGAGCGGTTTAGCAGTGCAGCTAAAAGACACCAGAGAAAATGTGAGGAATAACCTGCCTTTCAAGCTAAATGTTCAAGCAGCTGCTTTGAAGCAGCAAGCCTGCCAGTTCCTATAAAACCAGTTGTCTGCATGCAATGGGTAATAGTATCCCTTGCTGCTGAATCTCCTTCCTTGTAAGGAGCAGGCCTCAGCTGCCATTTCTCATGCCTTTTACCTGTTCTTTCAGGTCTGCACATGTTTAGTGTGGTTTTGTTTTAAACTGTGTTACAGTTCCTATAATGAGTCTTAATTTAATTCTTCCCTGTCAAATGTCCTCTGGTCTGTTTTACATGAAGCATATGCTAACATCCACTTGACTCTCTTAATCAAGTATTTGGCAGCGTAATTATGTATGAAGAGTCATTCAGATCACGCTGACTTATACCTGCTGAAAGATTTGTCCTGCACTGTGTATTTCTCTCTGACTTTTGATTTACTCAGCTCTTAGAAGATACCTACAAATACTGGGTGAATAACCATCAGTATTCAAAATATGCAATTGTTTATTTCACTCTTAACTATCATCAGGGTTATATTTAGTTTACTATATGAAAACAAAAGCAGTCATCTGCACTTGCAGATATAAAGATTGTATAAAGGCTTTAAAAGGGTATGAAACATTTTTGTGTGCTAAAAGAGACTTTAGGGGTTTGGCAACTGCAATGTTAATAGTTTGCTACAGAAAGCCTTATAATTGCTGTCCCTCTTGGAGGTGTTGTGGATAAAGGAGACTCCGTGGATGCAGCTTAACTTGTTACTTTGTTCAATAGCAAGTCCAGACCTAAAAAGAGATCACCTGGTCATTTTTTAGCGTCTTGTTGAACATAGGTTTCAGTAGCAGCTGATGAGCTGTTAGACCTTATTAAGTCTGCCCTGGAAATCCCCAGGATGCCTGGTTATGGGCATTTTGTCCAAGATTCAGGTACTGTGCAAAGTAACAGTTGTGCAGTTCTTGTACCCCTACTCCTGTATAGCTGTGTGGGATTCAACCTTAACAGGTTTGTATGCAGATGTCCTAGATCCTTCATGGGATCGCTTGCTCTACTTGCTTTTGATGAGACTATTTTGCAATAGGCATTCGCGTCTGTCTGTCTTGTTACCTTATGAAGAAACAAAATTCATGCCGTCTTTCACAGTGAATATGCCCTGTGAGTTTATCTGGTCAGTGACCTATTTTATTGTAGTCAGAGATGTGTGAGACTTGGCTTCTTTTCTCTCTGCTAACACAGATGCAGAACAGGTGAATGTTTTTATGAAGTGGATGTAGCGTACAAGTTGGTGATTGAATTACTGAATTTTTGGTACTCCATGTCCATCTTTGCTGTAGTCTCGGTCTGTATTTCATAGTTAGTAGATGTTTGAGTGACTGGCAGCACTGGGAACTGGAACTGAGGCTGCCCTCTGACTTCTGAGTTGGTGAGTCAGCTTACTCTGAACGTCATATGGCCCTTCTAGAGTTCCAAGGACAGAAGCCATGGTTACAGAACAGCTCAGCATTACTCCAGCTTCTACATCCTTTTTTTCCTGTTTGAACTTTTTTAAGGAACAAGTGGCTGACGCACCAAGTGAATAAACCTGATAGGCAGGGACAAGCTTCCAAGTGAAATTAAAGGCAAGACTTCTGTAACCAATATGCAGAAGTGTTGCCATTTCCCGTTTTCATCCCCCAGGGCACAGCTGGCTGCTGCAGCAACTGGCCACTCCTTGCTGAAGTGGAGCAGTTGTTTTTATTGCAGCTGCCAATGTGAGACTGGTTGGCTCTTTGGGAGTGCAGGACACCTCCAGCTTCACTGGGACAACTGTGCTTGCTGCCTTTTAGAAAATAAGGACAAGTGTGTCGGAGGACAGCAGGGAAGTCCTGTGAGCCGGCAGCTGTGAGAATTTGAGCCCTGGGATGGAAAGCTGCCAGTGCAGCTCCCTCACCACGAGTACGACATCTCTACTGTGGGTCACGGAGAGACTTGTGCATTTGTCACCCAAGAGATACCCTGCCTGTCACTTGTACAGAAAGGAACAGAGCCACCACAGATGCTCCTTGTTCAGTACTTTAGCATTTTCTTGGTGATTATGTGATTTACTGAGGACTTTTAATCCCAAGAACCACAGTGTTCAATTTTAGTTTTAATTTTATGTTGTATGGCTTCTAAGACAATGCTTTGTTTCCATCTCATTAACGTCTTTATTCAGAGTGATGATCCAAGCAGGAGGACTAATAATAGAATTTGACACTGCGGCTTTTGATTTGAGAACTGCATGAAGAATGGTGTCAAATTAAAATACTTAGTGTTTTGTGTATTGCTTTTTGTAGTCTGAACTCTTTTTGTGACAAGTGATGTTAATTTTCATACAATTCTGGTAGAAAGAAATCTGATACCTATTTCTAATTGCTACTTGGTTAGGAATGCGATATGTGTATAATACAGGATAGATTGATTAGGCTCATTATGATATGAAATGCAAATGTCAGTTGACAAAAATAAGCAATAGAATTGTTGCATTTTTTATTACACTTTTGCCTTGGGTTTTGCATAGATGAAAAAGGTTCATACACACAAAAAAATAACCTTGCCCTGAAAAACAGAACATCAGAGAAGAAAAAAACCCTCTTAGTTATTGGAATAAACTGAATCCCAGGAGATTGAGGAATATCATTTGTCTGAATAATTGCTTGCAAAGAAATATATGTGGAAAGAAAAAAAGAAGAAATATGTAGTCTGATTTAGAATCACAATGAGGAGACTGGGCTTCATCTCTTTACAAGCACCAGATTGCTTTTGAGACTGTGGCAGAAGCAATGGAAACATTTCCAGACAAATCCTCGCGATGCCATGCCTGGAAGACATGGAAGGAAAAAGATGTTCCTATTAGTCTGTTATTTTCTTTAAATAAATTGCAGCATGTTGTTACAAGAATTGACGCCTTGCTTTAATAGTCTGAAGCATTTCTAAGGCTGGGATCTGATGTCCAGACCCTTCTTCCTTTAATTTAGCCCAGAAGCACCATCAGCAGCGCTGTCAGACCTGAATCATTCTGTGCTGGTGAGAACCATCCAAGTGCTGTTTTAGCAAAATGGCATATTTAATGGCTTTCCCTGCCAGCCTCTCTTTCTCCCCCCTCCACAAACTCCATCCCTGGATTTGTGCCCTGGGAGGTTTGGGAGGCAGGGGAGTGGGAGCTGTCTGTTCCATGAGACTCTCTTCTGAGCTTGTGCCTTTCTGGTGGGAAAATGGAAGAAGTACGTGCTCCTGTGCCGTCGCAAGGGGACTTCATCAAGAGATTGTAAAGGCTGGGGGATGGAAAACAGGCTTGGTTGGAACATGCTTAGAGAATAGGGCTCTCTGGGGAAAGACCTCTTATGTATGGCAGTGGGAGGGTACATTCCCAGTGCCTGTCATGGAGAGGATGGCCTTGCTGAGAGCACTGCAGATTTTCTCATGACCTCTGTGGTCTCATCCAGATGTTCTAAAAATATCTCCTGCAATGGAAATCTGTTGAACAGATTTTTTTATTAATTTCTGCTATGTTTGACTTGGGCTCTTAAAAAAAAAATCCTTAATCCTACCTGTTTATATCTTCTGGTGTCCCCATGTTAGCAAACGCTAAGCTCTGTATTCACAGAGGAACTAGCCAGCAGTTTGATGTTCTTTATATCTATGAACATTAAAGTCTAACACCTGGAGCTTAAAATGGAATGAACAAATGTGTTTAAGTCACATCTTGTTTTGGAGTGAGATCAAGAATGAAACATTTTGGCTCAAAACCCTCCAAGGAAACAGGAGGTGTCAGAGGAGTGTGTAGGTGTGCTGCAGCTCGCCCTGGGGCAGGGAAGGGCTGAACAGCCTCTTGAAATTCTTTCCAGCCGAGTTTCCTATGATTCTGCAAAAAAAAGTGATTACATTGGTTGCTGTCTTTGCAAATTGCTGGAGATAAATTACTTCCAGCAACTTGTGCGTGGTTTATGGCTGTTTTCATCATTTCAGTTGATGTACTCTTGCAGGAGAAGTGCTAGGGGTGCATTCATCCAGGTCTCCGGCATCGCTCTTCTGCATCTGAAGGTTAACTGAGGCCATTGCCCCTGCCAGCACTTCTGCATATGCAATTCCATGGAGAACTGTAATATTAATAATTGTACACATTGCCTGAGTGAGTCAGATAAGCTGAGGAAGATTAATTAATTTTAGCAGACTGGCTCCAGCTCGTGCCAGCTGAGAATCTAACCTGATGCTATTTATAGTTATATTTCATCTGATTGTGTAATCTTGATGTAAAAATTGGTAATCCCTTGAATGCATGGTTTGATTCTTCAAGTACTCCTGTAATTTCTGAGCTATGCAATTCTTGGTATTCAAGTTGAGCGGTATATAAAGTGGGTATGTTTCTAAAACTGCAGGTATGTTTAAAAAAAACAAAACCAAAAAAATCCCCATACTTCCTCCCCACCCCAAAACCAACCCTGAAAACAACAAAAAAAAATTGACTAGCAATAACAATGAAAAAATCCTCACAAATCCACACTGTAAGGACATCACGTTGATCACCTGGAAACAGAATATTATAAACCACCATCTTCAAAATTTCCACCTACGTATTTTATTGTATTTCCAAATATCTGTTCCGGTATATTTTTAAACAAGTGCTTTGGGAATGCCACTGAAAATGTTTCAAGTATTTCCACACAGACCTATTTGGGTAGAATTTATTCTGAAACTCATCTTTGTTGAAAAACATCTCTGGGCCAATTTATCCCTGGAGTAATTTTCCTTGATTTTTAATAGCATTGCAGGAAGGATGAATTTGGCTAGTGTTTTAATTTATAACACAGGAAATATGTACAGCTATAGCACATCTTTGCCCAGGGTATGGTACACAAGGGGAAAAAATGCACGATTCTATAAGGACTTTGTTAATTTCATTTTAACAACAGCTACAGCATTTAATCTATTTGACTTTTGTTATTGAGTTACTAAATCCCATTCAAAGAATATTTTTATTATCCCCCGCTACAGCACTGAGAAGCCTCACCACTTCTTGAAATGTTAAGCAGCTTTTCCACTTCCTCTCTCTCTGCATCAATAATCTACTAATTTTGCTGATAGCACTTTGTTTTGAAACTGGGAGATGTAAATCTGTCTTCCTTTCTGCTTGTACCAACACCTATTTCCTCCTGTGTTCTCAGAAAGAAAAATGCCACAAGAGAGACCTTCTTCCTCTTTTTCCTTCCCTCCACCTCCCTCCTTTTTAAGTTAGAACATACTCAAATTTAATTTAAAAACAGAGCTCTCTCAAAGGTACAGTGTAGGCATATCTGTGTTCAGGCATTTGGTATGTGTTCAAGAAAGCACTTCCATTAAAGGCATTTCTCAAACTGGGAAAACAGAGTAGTAAACTAGTAAGTGCTTCTTGTGTTTGCTGGCCTGGTAATAACTGAAACATTTCTAGTGGTGCAATTTATGTTGCCTGCAAACAGAAACCTGTGCCTCTTGCTTAACCAGGATGCACAGGAATGAGCCATTTCCAGTTGTGCAAGCTGAGCGTGGTGGTAGTACCTGGCCACATCTGTGGTTACAGAGAAGTAATTCCACTCAAGGGCTTCCTTCACTCACATGGTTATCCTGGGTCTAGGAGGGCTCTGGCACCTTGGGTGTGGTATCTCACTCAATGTTGGACTGCTTCTATTGATCAGTATAAGCACCTCAAACCCACATTTATCCCACTGTATTATAAATGTGATCAGTGACAGAATCACAGAATGATTTTGATGTCCTGCCATGAGCAAAGAACATCTTGCACAAGATCAGGGTGGTCAAAGCCCCGCTCAACGTCACCTTGTATGCTTCCAGTGATGGGGTGTCCATGACTTCTTGTCCCAGTGTTGCAACACCCTCCTTGTAAAAAATTGTTTCCTTATGTTGCTATGGAAATTACGCATGCTAGCCACCCTAACTGGCTTTGACTGTAGGTTTCTACTGGTTTCACTCCACCCATGCCTTGTACCTAGAGTTCAGCTAGCCACTTCCATGCCAGGAGCTGAGCATTTCTGGGCAAGTTTGGGTGTGTGGGAAGAAGGTGAGGTGTGTGCATCTTCTAAGCAATCCGTATTGGGATACACCAGGCTCTGCAGTGAGTTGAGCCATTCGTGGTGTTGTGCCATTCATGGTGTTGCACTGTTCTTTGGGATTCGACATACAGGACAGAAAAGTATTCACTGTATGGCATTTACTACGCAGTAAATTGATGTAGTGATTGTTAAGAAGTTCTGTCTCCTCATTGCATTGCAGATGGAGCTAGATGTGCTAGAGTTGGTGACCCTTCTCTCCATTGTTTTCAACAGTTTGGCTTCTAGGTATGAAAGCCCTTTCCTGTCTTCAATTTTCCCAATCACTAGGACTTTCCACAGTTGTATAATGTTTTTGTCACCTTCCTGCACAAGGAGGAAGGTGTTTTTTTCCACCCAGATAGAGCTGATAGGAGGGGGTAGTTCTTCATTTCAGCTTCCTTCATGCTATAGATCACAGGAGCACATTGCTCTCATTCTTTAGATGACTACATCAGACTGACAGCATTAATGGCACTTGCAGTCATTTTGTTATCTAGATAATTAATCCACAAGATATTGCACACAATGTGGTGAATAATACAGGAAATGATTAAACTGAATATTTTCCATGGTTTTATATTATGCAGCGTATGAAGCTGGAAGTAACTAGGTTTCTGGAGATATTGTAGGAAGCAGTGGCTGGTTTGATTTGTTCAGTATTACTGTAGTTTATGAAAATTGAGCTGGAATTTCTAACTGTTTTGATTTTTGAAGCAGTTTGGGGGTCTAGGCTCCCTGGATTTCTCATGATCCCAGTGGCGGAAGGCAAGTGACTCTGGAAGCTGCTGGAGAGCGATGATTGTTGACATTTGAGCTCAGCATAGCTGCTTTGATTTGCCCTCTGGGTAGCCGTGCTAAGAAGCTTGCTTTCCCATTTTTGCTACAGCAGTTAAAGGCCTAAAGGTAGGCAACATGAATGCTTCTATAAAAATGTATCTTTTTAATCAAGCCGTTGCTTATAATTAAGTAATTATCATAATGATATTTGCAAAGCTTAGAGTGGGATATATAAAAGGTCTTAAGTGAGACAGAGATGGTTGTTGTCTTCAGGTTTTAGCTGAGCTCTTAGGTAAGATGAACTGAAGGGGTCTACAGCTGAACTGCATTGATTTATCTGATGTAAAGAAGGGGAGAACGAGATGAGAATTTGGATTAAATTCTTGATGCATCTGCCTTACTCATTTAACATACTGTCTCCTCCTGCCTCTCAAGTCACTTGTTGAAGTAATGCATCTGTCCTGTGGTAATTTTTTGGGAAGGGATATTTAAATGACACCTGTTCTCTAAGATGGAGGTCAGCACCCCTCTAGCAAAGGAAATACCCCTCAGAGGAGACTGAAGAACTCTGAAATCTTTTCTCTGATAAGAGCCTGTGCTGTAGCCTCTACATACTAAGTAGGAAACTACTAACAAATGTATTACTATCTCTGCTAGTGAGACTGGTACTTCTGATGGCAGACAGGCACATTTGCTGGCATGCTTTCTGGTAAATCCATTGCTGCTGAGTTTCAGAGCTCATCCATTGACTTCAAACTTTTAATGGTCTTATTGTAATTTTTTTTATCACTGCGTGAATTTAACCAAACATTGTTTTCCTGAAAGCACTGGGTTTTCAATGGTAGTAAATGTTTATGTTGGATAAAAGCCATAGGAAACTGCTGAGCACAGTAGGATGCGGATCAAAATTAATTTGCAGACATACACTTCCTGAATCACAATCTGTAGCCCTGTCTAGCCACAAAATTATTGTTTGTTCCATGGGGCCCTGAGGTGTATGCTTCATTAGGTGTGTCTGTGAGAGGGAGATGATTCTTGGAAGAGGGTGTTTAGCCCAAAACTGTGGAGCTGTTAGCTCAGCTACCTGTAAGATGATGCTGTGTTGGTGGACACTAGTGGAGTGACTGTCACCCTGCTCAAAGACACGTAACATTGCATCTCCTGCAGCTTCACTTAGCAGCAAACAGGTTAGTGGTCCTGGCAAGGTGAGGTTTGGGAATGAAGGTGGCAACCAACATCTTTTTATCTGGAAAATCTAAACTAAACAGTTACCTAAAATGTGAGTGGGATCTTCTTTCCAAGAAGATTTAGGATATAAAATGGGGATAATGATTTAGCCCTCTGCATGGACTGTAAGCTTGTGGAACATGACTCTCTTAAATGCGTGTGGACAGCGAGGTTGCTCTTATTTTGGTTCTAATTGTGATTTGTGAAACAAATGTATGGCATGAGCTCTAATGAAACTCAAATAATAGTGATTGAAATCTTGTCATTTCAGTCTTTTGTAACTCTTTCTTCATTGCCTTCATATATCATAAAAGCTGAAGGAACTGGGATTTGTTTTTCTGACAGCATCCTTAATAGAGATATTTCACTTTTCCACCTGCACTTTCAAGTCTGACCTTGTTACTAGGATTCTGACCTGTTCCTACAAGTTGTACTGTTCTGTCTGTAGGGTCGAAGTAGTTCAGATCTCTGTGCTAGTAGATGGTGTTCATGCTGGCTGAGCTGTTTCCAGTCGGGACTAATTTTGTTTGACAGACCAGTGTGCTGATTTTCACTAGTACGTTGCCATAGTAGAAGCTGCATGATCCCAGGTGACTGTACCTGTCTCTTCTGGGGGTTTTTGCTTCCTTACAGAGTCTTGCTCATGGATATGCAGTACAAGCTGAGGACTGCTGTAGTTTCTCAAATATGGCTGATTTGGGACTGGTAGGAGCAAGATGTTGTCTGCTGGTAAAGATCCGTAAGATGCACATGTGGTTGAGCCAACGTCATGTTCAAACCATGTTCAAACATTTACCAGTTGTAATTTGGTGCCATCAGTACCTGTGGTGTTGCTGCTCTCAGCAGTGCTGGAAAGGTGTAGGTGAGAGAACAAGACGTGTTAATGACAAATCTCTGTCGGTGAAGGCTCCTGGGTAACTTTTGATAGCCTGACTGCTTTCATAACCAAATGAATTTCCAAACTGGAAATGGATACTGTTGCTGTCTGGCAGTAAAAATACAGCCCTTGTTGTGTTTCTGTGCAGCTTTTCTGATCACTTTATCAGGATTGATGTGGGAAGGTGGGACAGCATCCTTTTTGTGGGCAGGCTGCTGGGTTAAGTGTGGTGGGTAGGAGTTGTGTGTTTGTAACATCAAATATCTCAATGATAACGAAAAGGCTAAAGCTTGTTAACATTCACACTAAAGGATGACTATTAACATTCTCCTGATGAAACGGGATGTAGCTGTAGCAAACATTGGCTGCAATTTTAAGCACTAATATGTATGGTAAACCCACATTGATGTAGTGGCTGAAGATGCAGTATTTACACCCTGCTGAGCACTGAGACTGTTGAGGAGCACATGCTGTTTTAAAGAGGAGAGATTTTGATAAATGGGTCTCTGTCTTACTACTAACATGCCGGAGAAGAACATGCTGTATTCACCACTGGGATTGGAAAGCCCTCAGGCTCCTAGCTCTCATTCTGGCTTTTCAATGTGGATCTTTGTCTTGGAGTCATTTCTGAGAACATATTTGCTATTGCAGCTTACAAAAGCATGTGTTTAATGTGTCTTTCTTTGTTGTTGAGATGGTAAATCTGTAGACAAATAACAAAAAAAGAAAACACCAGAGACTTCGCTAATAATTTGGGTAGGAAGAAATTCATAAAAATAGTCTTGGGGTGGAAATGGCATTGGTCCTTCAGGGATAAGAATCATAAATCCTTGACCTTTCTTTTGCAGTATGAAGAAGTTTACAGCCTGCATGCTATTAAACCCCAACATCTTTTCTAAATTTTCTTCTTTGTATCTGTTAATTTGTAAGTTTTTATCTTATTTTAAACATCATCCATTTAATTTTCTAAACTTATTTCAGCTAATTACCTACATATATTGCTTCTTGATTCTAAATCAAGCATCTTTTCCATAAATAAGAGTGAGTAACATGAAGTGCCTCCAAAACTTTTCACAAAATGCTGCTTTTAATAGAACAAAGCATAGCGTTGTTGTAATTTATGGTGTTTCTTACTGATCTTCTCATCTGAAAAAGCCTGTCTTGCTCTCTCAGCATTTGGTATCCGACACGTTGTCTTGCACTGACAACCACAGCCTATTCCAGATTAATTTAGGCCTCAGCGACTTGCTCAGCATTACAAATCCAGATTTTGGTACAGCTGAGAATAGAGCCTCTCTTCTGTTTCAACTCAGTTCCTGGCTGTAATTACAGGGCAGCTTTCCTGCTGAGTGAACGAGCCTCTGTTGTGACCAAGCCCATTATAATGCACAGATCCCACTTTACATTTTGATGAATTCCCCTTGCTCAGTAATTTTTTTTGTAGTTTTAAAACATAATTCTTCAGTGAAACATGGCAAAACATAATTGCCTAATTAAAAAAAAAAGAAGCAGATGTTAATTTTCTGGTTTGGCAGTCTGGAATTCTCCACTATTTGTTAAGAAAGCAGGTTAAGAAAGGGATTGTATTATAAAATGATGGGACAAGCTGTGGTGGATGTGGGAACTTGAGGAATTTGGGCTAAGATGTTTCAAACTGTTGTGGAAGTTTGGTTTGTTTCATTCAGAATTAAGAGAATAGTAACAGGTCAAGAATTTGCAGTAAAGGAAGAGGGTTTCTGTCTTCCTTTATTGATAAAAATAGCACAATCGCAGACCAGCTTTCTTGTAGTGAGGCACAACCAGAGGAATGAAGAATGCATGACAGGCCAACACAAATACCAACTCCCCTTTCGCCCTTTCACCCTTGATCACAAAGACAGTTCCTCTTTTTCTCAAAGTCCATAACATCTTTGTAGGTTACACAGTCATGAAGAAAACTAGTAATTAATTTAGTGATGGGAGACAACAAGAAGCAGTATTTGCTGTGGTGTGGTATGGCAAAATGTGTTCTCTAGAGTGAGTATACACCTATGACTCTTGGCGTGTCTATTGAGTGCGTAGCAGAGATGTGCCTTTTAAAACATGAGGGTCATACAGGCTCATTGGCATTTTAATTACAGTTTTTCTCTATTTGATGTTTTTGAAATAGCTCATTTAGCTGTTCAAGGAGAGCAAAAAGAGGGCCACAGAAATACCTCTTGCTATTTCTTCCTTCCTTCTACAAAAATCTGAGACAGTAAGAGGATATCCTACTGGGGACACCTTATGGTGACACTTTTAAGGAGTCCTTAACATGCAATTTATTGCCAGTGTATTAAGTTTGTTGACCTGAAAATTTCCTTCTTGGACTGCAGGCCAAGCAGGTGCTAAGAGCCCCCAAGTTGTCTGTTCAGCAGAGGAACAAACAACAAGGCTGCCTTGAGGTATGAAGAGGTGCAGCTGGCAACTGGTGGTTAAGATTGCCTGTCAATAGGAATTCATCATATTAATTAAAATGCTTTTGTTAAAACTGGAGGTAGCAGACAGATTTTCAGCCTGCCTGTAAGCTGAGTCATCTGTGAAATGATGTTAATAAAGGGGTCTCCAAGACCTATAAGAAGGATTCATTCAAGTCCTTTCTCTGCAGGCTGACAGCAACCTCTTTCAGAGACATGTCTGTCTGTCTGTCTGTCTGTCTGTCTGTCTGTGAATGACAAATTGCATTCTCTTCCCTGGAAGCTCTGTATGCTGCTTTCTTGAACCTTGACTAGCAAGAGCCAAGCTGTGTCCTAATACTGCTTTTGTTCCTCAGCTCCAGGCATCTAATGACAAAGACTTTCAGAGCCTTTCTTGGCTCTAAGTGAATCTCGTTTTGCAGGACTGTGGGGTTTGGCTTTTTTTAAAGGTTTTTCTTTATTTTTGAGCAATAAGAGACAAGAATATGCACATTTCATTTTCCTTCAGGACACCATTGTGAATTGGGATGTGACTTTTCGGGATGCAGGTGGTTGGTTTTAAGTTTGATGGAGGTCCCTGTAGTGCCTCTTAGGACTACTGAGGGGTTTTTTTTCTTATTTAATCTATGTACTTCTGAGTTCTTCCAGTTCAAGTTTAAGTCCACCTTAATTCCATTCTGTAGCTCATAAAGCAAATGAGTTATCCTCTCAAAAGCCCCAGGGAAGTTTGTGAGGAGCAGAGCTGGGCAGTCCTACTAAATCTGATGGCATGGCTGACCCCCTCATGACTGCTGCTGAGGAAGGACAGTCTGAGACTTTCCTCCAGGTGGTCTGTCAAGTAGAAAGGTAACAATTGTAGGAAATTCCTTTCCTACCACCAACTCACAAGCTCAATAAACAAACCAGTTGTTGAGAGACAGGGGTCATCCCTGTAGTTTCTTATTTTTCTTCATTAACTATTTGGAATTTGTTGAGCAGTTCCTTTCCGGAGGGATTAGGGAGTGGTGGTCTGTTTCTCCCTTCCTTAACCTCTTCAAGCCATTCTAGGGGAACCAAAACTGAAGATGACATAGAAAACATCCTAGAAACAGTCCCATGTCACCATGTTTGACTTACTTTGTTCTGCCAGAGTACAATCTAAAATCTCCCCTGTGCACCTGCTAAACTTGTGGGACTGCTTTTGTTTTAGGTGTTGACATTCTGTGATCTTCATTCAAGGGAGACTAAAAGACCAAAGGCAACTCAGCTGTGTGAGCAACGCTTCAATATACGGTGCAGATGGAGGCATGTTTCTTTAGAAAACAACACCCTTCTGTCTGAGAAGCAGGGCAGGCTGTGTACCCTTTTATGTGCAGTGTACTGACTGATACTCAACTCTAGTGTCAGAGTTCCTGATTTATGAGGTTGCTGATTGCAGCTGCTCATAAGTAGTACGTAAAAAGTCACTAGCTTTGACAGATGTGACCTGGTGTCAACATTTTTTTTCCAGTTTTTGTTTTCTACAAGTTCTTGCTTTTCAGAAATTACATTTCTTCCATCAAACTGTGAGAAGATGATGTTCCACTAAATGCCCTGTGGCATGTAGTGTTCTTTGCAGAGCTCCTGTTGATCACTGCTGCAGTTAATAGCTTCATGTAGATCCGTCTTGACTGTCCTAAACCTATGTGATATATGCCCTTCCTCCCATAGCATGCATTTCCAGGAGCTTTGTTCCGACTGACAAACATTCTTACACCCACTTGTTCCTTTTACAGTCATTAGGGCATTGTGCCTTTGGTTAAGGTCACAAGTAGGGTGTGGAACAGCTTTCTCTTTAATTTCTTGCTCCACCTCACAAGATCAAGTCTCAGTTTTACTGGTCTCCTTGGTTTTGCCTTCTCCTTCAGGTACTTATTCCTTGCCTTGGTCATTGTGTCTCTTTCATGTGACTTACAGTGAGGAGCCACACACCTAAAATACATCTGTAACAGTGGATAAAACAGGTCTGAGCAAGGAAGGGTGTCTCTCTGTGGACACAGTACAGGCTGGAACGTAGATTTATTTGCCTGAGCCAAGGCTAACTCATTGAAGTGAAGGTTTTATTTCTTTCCTGTGAGTAAACTCGGAGTGTGTTAGCTTGGAGGAGCTATGTTTCAGAAAATTATTTCTTTTTGTTTGCTTTTATCTAAGAAAATATACTCCTTGTGTTAAGAAGTCAAAGTAGAGGGTGGTGCTTGCTCTGAGCTGTTTGCCACCACAGAGAGAAGAATAAACAATCTTTACTAGTACGGACTTTTTGTCTTCTCTTCCCACCCCCGGACTCCTCTGCCTCTTCCTAGAAAAGGGGTTTCTTCCTAGAAAATGAAGGGAACTTGAGTTGTGGAGTTGGCAGGTAAATCGATACATATCTGTTCTGTCTGAAGAAGTGCTTAACTTTTACATAACTCCCTATGAATATATTTAGGAAGTTGGCAAGCTGCAGTGGACGGTGTGGTTTTCGTTATGCCTGTGCTTTTAAATTTGTTGAAAATGCGCTTCTTTTATGAGTAGTAGAATTCCTTTTAAGTTGTCATTCAGAAACATGGAGAGAGGAGGGGAGGTGTGACAGCTCTGCAGATCCTGCTGTGCTGTAACTCCATGGAGGCTGCTGGTGTGTCATAAGGAACATGAAGGAAGACCCAGAGGTTCACCAGCCCTGTTAGGCTCTGACTGGCAAGACTGAGGGTTTTACACCAGTGGTGTAACTTAGGTGGCATGTGAAATAATGAAATTGCTTGGTCTCAATTTTGCTCCTTTAACTACTGAGTAATTAATATACCTGATTAATGCAGAGATTTTAATCTTTAGACCCCCTTGCAAACATTTATTAATTGCATTGATACATTTATAAATCTGTGAAATTAGAAGGGATAATTATGTTCCTGTAATTTGGTCTCTCCAGACAATTGAACCATTTCTGATTTCCTACCACAAATCTTTTAATAAATACAGCATTCTACTCCCCACACTTTAAAACTGTGTGCCTTATTTTAGGGATTTGTTGCCTAGCCCTGATCTCTAGTCACTGAGAACTTTTCAAACTTTTTCTTGTAGGGCAGTAAAGCTGGTCTTAATCTTCAGTTTTTAAAAACCAAATGGACCGAACTATTATGATGGCTTCAGTATAGAGCATGTTCTCCAGGTCTTAGATGTGCTACTCTTCCATTTGCTTTTTAACTTCCTATTTTCTTTATAAATAAGAAAACTGTACCAGATGTGCCAATCCTGTTTACATAGTCCCCAAGTAACCTCCCACTTCTCTTGCTCCAAAATTTTGTCACATATATCACAGGTCATTTTAACCTTTTTGTCTTGGCTTATATCTGGCTTAGACTTATGCCCGGTTGAATATTTAACAAGATCCATCAGCATCATAGCACCCAGAAGAGTATTTCTCTTCAGGGAGCACGACTTACACATTTTTGTTCCTGCATCTTGTTTGGCTTGCCTGGGACACTCTTTCTCACCTCACTTACCAGATCTTAAGGAACAAAATATAGAATGAGTGAAGAAATGACCATCATCAAGGTGTTTCTCTCTTCCCTGTAAAAATCATAGAATCATAGAATCACCAGGTTGGAAGAGACCCACCGGATCATCGAGTCCAACCATTCCTATCAAAATCCTGGTGAAGCCTTCTGAACTAGAGTTTAAGAGTTTCACCAGTCTCATTTTAAACATCTCGAGTCAGATGGTTGAAATGTGTCAGCTCTCCCAGTTCACAGGAGGCTGCTAGCTGCTCTGGATTTATCTCTGTCCCTCAGAAATCCACCACTTTATAGTGTTAAACCTTTTGGCTTTGAAGAATCACTGTCCTCTAATGCCAATGTTTTCAGAAACAGAATGTCTTAGAAGTAACACTTTCTGGTAAAATGGTGTGGGATTTAGTTTGTTTGCTCTTTGAGTTCAGTGGTTTTGTACACAAACATGAATTTGGGTCAGTCCCCTTCTCCCCACACCCCTTTTCTGCTCTGTTCCTGTCTGCAGGAAGCCTTTACCACTGGGTGACACTGTTTGATAGTTCTTAACGTTTGCAACAGCAAAGCCCTGTAGAAACTGTCCTCTGACTCTTAGGACTTCTGATTTTGAATCAAGGCTCACTTTTCACACAAAATCCTCTATTTTAATGTGATTAAATTTGATTCAACCAGACTTGCCCTGATGTTTAATTTAGTGGTCCAAACTGACGGGTGTAGAATGCTGATGTTACACTCTAGCTGCAGGGAGCATAAACTGATCTTATTTGATTTTGTAACCGTAAAATGTCTTTTAAAATGTGTCATTTCAGCATCAGATATGGATCGCTGTTGGCCCATGTAAATTAAATTGCTAGGTACCTCTTGGGATTAATCTAGGTGCAAACTGTGCTGTGGAGTGCATTTCCTAGGAGGCACAATTTCAATGATCTTCTGAAAGCCATGTTTACTGTGGTGCAGTAATTACCTGTGCACTGTATTGATGAAAGGCAGATATATATTCATTTGCAAGGCTTTTGTAGTCATGCTTAATTGCTTTCAAATGAGTGACATTAGATGAGATGGAGGAGAGGGGATGAGCGTATGACGTGCTGTTGTTCTTCAGGAAGAAAACAATGTAATTACTAACGGCCTTTTTGGTGAGAGGTGTCCAAAACCCTGGGTCTACTCCTTCTTGTCAGAATGGCTTTCCATGTGCCCAGCCCTGTCTAGGGATTTCAGTAATCACAAGTACCAGAACAAACTGAGTATGGAGTCCTTAATAAGCACACAGGACTTTTGGGGAAAAGAACAGATATAAGATGCATAGTCTACTTTATTTGCCATTGGTCTCAGATTGGAACCATGGTGTTACAGCAGGTTCAGCATAGACCAGGCCTTAGGGAAGACAGGTGTTGTTCACAGTGTGCTAATTTTCATCTTACATCTTTCTGTCCATTCCTCTGCTTGTATTAAAAATTAGATGCTAGGACTCGATGATCCGGTGGGTCTCTTCCAGCCTGGTTATTCTATGATTCTATGATTCTGTGATTTAGTTGCAGGGAAAGTCTATATCTGAGTTTTGCCTGCGACTGACAAAAAGGAGATCCAATCCCTGCCTGCAGTGGTGAATGAAGGTCTCCATCTCCTTCCTTCCCTCCCAGTGATTGTACAGTCCCTCATGTAAACCTCCAGTTGAAGTAGGAGTAGAGAGCACTTTCTTATTCCATCTGTAATTACACAGCTGTGTTGATACCTCTTCAGCATTTTAACTGAGCAAGAGAAGAAATATGACTATTGAGAGCTGGTACTTTCAGCTGGGTTCAAAGCCGGTGGCAGAGAGCTTCATCACAGATCTTGCAACTTGAATGAAAATTCTTCTGAATTAATGCAAATTCCTGTTTGCTGAGCCTAGTGATTTTAGTCGAAGGTGAGGCTATTCTTAAAACTGTTTGTGTCTTTCTGCATCTCTTTTCCAAGTAGACTAGAGACCAAGAGGGACCAGTCGTTCTGTCCTCACCAGCAGTGATCTTTAGCCCTCAGCCTCTGAGGGGATCTAGGCTCTTCCCTTAGCACCCAAGGCTTGACTGAACTTCAAAGCACAGGAACAGGGAGTGCATAATGTTGTTTAAATTGAATGAGAACCATAAGCAGCTCTTTGCCTTTTGAGAGAATTGTAACAGTGTGGAGCACTGCCCCCAATCTTGCACTCCGTCTCCCTTTAGGTGTCAGAGCCAATGCAAACATCTTTAAAATGACCCTCCGTCTTCTGATTTCTCATCTAATGGATCATTTATTTGTGCTTTGTTGACATTACCCCCTCAGCAGTACTTAAGGGAAGAAAATGAGCATTAACTGGATTTTCTTGAGATTTTGAGTGGTTTAGTTCTTTTTAATAGTCTCTAAACTGACAACAGGAACAGCTTCAGTAGCCAACAAGCTCTGCTTCATTCCATATCCTTGACATCACTAAGATCACTTTGGGCTGCCCTGGTCAAGTAAGTGGCATTTTTGTTCCCTACAGAAGTCTATGTGGTTGGTCAGTGTTTTGGCAGCCGAGTGGCTAAGGAAGCCGTTCCAGTGATACTTGGTGTAGGGAAGTGCTGTGAGTTAAACTGTTCTGGCACAGTACGGACAGATGTTTTTCAGTCCTGCTGTTTCATTTTCTCTGCTGGTTATTGAAGATTTAAAAAACTTCATGGCATGGATCAGTGAAATTTGCCTTGCAGAAGCTTGTGGTGATTTCTGAAATGCTCTTGTCCTGTATATGCATGAGCTGACGGCCACAGGGATGAAATAACCCACCTAAGATAAGTAAGGCAAGGCTGTAACCAGAAGCAAGAGCCAAGACCTGCCAAAGCATTAAAAAGTTCAATGTACTTGATTTTGTTTGAATAGTAATGTAGGAAATAATCTGGTAGCGGGTTTGTAATCAATGAGCAATTCCTATGGCACAGTAGGTACAAACTACCCTAAATATGTTTGATTTTGAGGCAGGTGAAGACGCTCTTATTTTCTGATCTAGAAGCAAAACTCCTGCAGCTAGGAAGTGGCAGCCTTTTTGAACAACACGTGACGGGCTGGGAGGAATTGCAGCTGCCAGGATCCCTCTGGTCCTTCCCTCTCCCTCAGCAGGCAGTCTGGCTGTGTTTTGCCATGATCCAAACCCCGTCATCCCTTTCATCCACAAAAGATGGTGTGAATTAGAGCCAAACACCTTGCATGATGGCTAGCTTGAGCATCTTGAGTGGGAAGAGTATTTTATATTCTGTTTTCAGGAACTTTGAATTCAAGGGTGAACTCAGGAAAGTTATTAATGATATCTATAATCAGGGATTAATCAAATAAATCTCTCTAGTCAAGTGCCTTTTTTGGCACTGACAGCACATGGATAGAAACAATGGTAGTGGGGAGCTTTCATGTGTAAACACTGTTGAGGTTGTGCTTGGGAAGCATTTAAGCAGTTCTGTTGCTTTCCACTCAAGCTGGCCGATGCAAAGCTGTGCTGTTTGTGTAATGTCTGAGCAGGGACCTGCTGGGCTATTTTTATTCCGATTCCTCTCTGAATCAGAAGGAGGAGAGTAAAACCATTTTTCTTCTCAAAGAATGCCTTTGGGTTACTTGTAACAAACCGCAAGTCCATGCAGTAGTTTAAAGACCTAAAGATATAAATCTTAAAAAGTAGCATTTGATGGCTTACAGCTAAAAACAGATGTTGGAGATTTTCAAAAAGAAAATCTTGATTCAGGAGTTATTCAGTGTTTGAGCTAATGCTTCTATGGAAGATGTTAATTCAACAATTTATTAAGGCAAAATGGAAATCACGTGAATTTAGCCTTAATGTAACTTTTGAATACTGGGCCAGTCTATTATTTTGATCTTCATCGGTATTTTTAGGCATTTATTTATCTGTGCTTTAGGTGGCCCTCACATCTACCTCTGCTTTCACAGCTGGTAATAATTGTGGGAATCATTTGAAGGGTAAAAATGCCATATGTATGTATAATAATATAAATATATGGTGTCTCACAGGAATTTTTATACTCAGATTCCATATGTAAAGGGTGATTTCTGGTATGAGGAATACCAGATAGAAAATATATGCAATTCCCTAAATGCCATATAAATATGAGGGTGTTTCTGGCATGAACTCCCCTTTCTTGCAGAAGCCATGGGAGCCCTGTTGTAGGAAAAAGTTCTGACAGCTGCTGAATCCCTAACCCAATGCTGTTAACATCTACTTTGAATCTGTTAAAAACACTACTGGCTGCCTGTAGATATTTTTGCATGCATTTTTCCACTGTTATTACCATTAAGGGAATTTTGGTGAAAAAAATAAACGTCTATAGATAGCATAAAAAATAAACAGCATTGGAAGCAAATGTGCCTGTTGGATATGTTGCCCCAAATGTAACTTAGGTGCTTTAAGCTCACCCCAATTCAGTTGTATGTACTCCGTATGATGAATGTAAAGAGTCTCATCTGCTCTCCCTGAATTTACTCACCCTTTAAGAGAAATAAATGAGAGAATTGCAAGTAAGTGACCATTTGGTCTTGACTTTCCACAACTGAGGTGCCAGTGTGGTTCTTTATTGCTCCAAGTGCATCTTTGTATCTGAAAACATTAAACTTCAGTCTGGGAAGGTAAGTGAAGTAATTATTTTTTTAATACAGAAGTGTTGCATTGTCTACTGGGGCACTGAAATTACTTTGCAGTCCTGTTTGAGGAGTTAAAATTCTTCCATGCAAGATCCCAAATTTGCTCTATCTGGATGAAAATCCACATGCACATAAGAAGTCATGGATAAAGTCTGTTACTCAGGATGCAACAGGGTAGATAAAGTCTTTTGTGCTGCTTGTGCAGCAACAGCGAATTCAGCAAATACACTGGGGAAGCACCTGCCAAATCAGTGGGTGTATTAAATGTGAGCCAAGCTCAGCTAAATCATCCCCTAAATGCAAATCTCTTCCCTTTGTTTTCGAGCAAGGTAAAAGGGAAACCCAGAAATGGATTGTGCATTTTCATTTGGTCACGTAACAGCAGATGGTGAAAAGAAGCCTCTCAAATGCTCTTAAGGCAGCGTATTCCTGTGAAGTGATTATTTGGATTATTTATGTCCCACTGTTGCACCTAGTGATGATCTGAGAGCAGCTTTATGGGTTATGATTTTTCTGGTGATGAGCACTAGAGACTCGTGCAATTAATATTTATTTAATTATTATTGCCTGAATGTTGATTAAACTTAATTTAAGGACTTTTAATGGATTCCATTATCAAGTTTGTGCCTGTCTGCCGTTATGTATCCTTTGTGCCTCAGTTCCCTGTTGATGTGAAACTTGTCTGTGTCTTTGTAAATATTTGCTTTGAAAGGGTGCGGGTAGGAATCACAGTATCATAGTTGGATTGTTTGTTTATAGGATTACACAGTGACTGTGGGGCTGGGTTGGTGGCCTCCAGCCAGACCGAGGGTTGCAAAGGCTGTGAGAGGATTCACTGAGTGGGAGCTGGGTCCCTTGTTTTGCTGGCTCCTAGCTGAAATAATTTACAGCTTAATCATACATAGAAAGCGTCTTCATTTCCCAAGGGAGTTTTATTCATTTAGGTTTGCTGCTAGTAGAGTTAGTGTTACATTGGGAAACCACAGTTCTTGACCCCAGAGCTGAACACATGGCTTTAAAAATAGAGGTGGGGCAGAAGAGAGAAAAGTAAATAGACTTCATGTTATGGGGTTTCCAAAGCAGATCTAGGAGCTGAAAAATATTCTATCAAACCTTCTGAAAAATGATTGAGTGAGGTTGTTTTTCAGGGGCTCATGTGAAAACAGTTGTAGGGTAATTCTATGTTTTTCATCTTTGCCTAAGCAAACAGAAGACTTGCCTTGAAGAAGCAGAAAGTTACTGCCCAGGGAAATTGTGAACGTCCCCGTCCCTGGAAGTGTTCAAGCCCAGGTTGGATGGGGCATTGAGCAGCCTGATCTAGTGGGAGGTGCCCCTGCCTGTGGCAGGGGGGGTTTAATTTGATGACCTTTAAGGTCCCTTCCAACTCAGACCATTCTATGAGTCTTATGATTTTTCAGATATACTTTAAAGGAGAGCTGTCAATGATAAATGCTTTCTAGAAGAGTTTCAGCCCTATCAGTGCAATTGTAGGGAAGTACAGAAAACCAAATATTTACAGTGCAGTTTTATTTCAGGTGGAGGCTTGTATATGTAACATTTGAGCTGTTTTAGTTGCGATAAGCCAGACGTGAACACTGAGGAAGCACTAATCAATACATCCATATTTAAAAAATAAAATAGCAAGTTTATTCAATGTCTATGGTAATGAGAATAGACTTCAACACTTTTTATTAATGGAGTGATGCTGCTTTGTGTACGCTAAGAAGTGTGCTGCGGTTTGGGGTTTTGCGGGGCTTGGGGTTTTTTATATTGCATGCAATTAAAGAGCAAGGGCTTTGCGGTGTGAGTTCAGTGAAGGGCCACTGAGATGAGTTAGGGGCTGGGGTGCAGGCACTGTGAGTGAAGGCAGAGGGATCAAGGCTGGCTCATCCCTCTGCAGAGGCAGGGTTGGGGGGACCTGACAGCAGTGCCCCATGGCTGGAAGGAACCTGCCGAGGAGACAGAGCCAGGCTCTTCACCGTGGTGCATGGTTGGAGGGCAGTGGGCACAAGTTGAAACAAGAGCTTCGTATGAGTGTGAGGACAAACTTCAGCCTGAAGGGTTGCCCATAAAGGCTATGCAGGCTTGGAAGACTTAGGAACGTACTGGGTAAAGCCCCAAGTACCCTGGTTTGATCTCTTAGCTGTTACTGCTCTCAGCAGGAGATTGGATTAAAAATCTTCTAGGTTTCTACCAACCTCATTTTTCCAATGATCCTGTGTATTTCACATGTGTGGTGATAGCTTCTTGCTTGACTGAAGCAAGGAGGACTCTGAGGGGTGATGGGAGAAGTATTTTTATTGTATGATTGATGTCAGTTAGAGTTTTATGTCGGGTACAGCAATATACTTACACAGTTTTGAACTGAGGGCAATTTTTGTATTAGTTTCAGAGGTTTCTGTGGGAACTTGTATCCCAACAGAATTCAAAACCACTACTTGCTTTGAAAACCTAATGCAGGGGCCACACCAAGAGCCACTTACACTGATAAGCTGTTTCTTATTAGATTTGCTCCATAGAAATTTGGCGTGTGATATGTAGCACCTATAAAACACAATCCACACCATCCATTCAAACAAAGAAGCTGAAAGGGCTATGCTGGACCTATTGGACACATTCAAATCCAGAGTGGCTTAATCTTGTCATTTTGCTTCTTCATCTGTAAGTGCATGAGCAGCCCAAGCAGGGTGATGCTGGTACAGATCAGTATTAATGCACTGAAGTATTAGTGGAAATCTTTCCACTATATCAAGTGGATTTTGAATCAGTCTTTCTGAACAATCACGTGAGATTCGCAATGAAACCAAATAGTTTAGGGGTTAAACTGAGACTGAACTTAGCCAGGTTTTACAGCCTGTGGAGTGAGAGGGAGGGAGAGAAGGGCTGGTAACAGAGGGATCTGAATTAAAGCACACAGTCAGCTTTTATGGGAAAATACATGGCAAATCCCAGTGATTCTCTGAAGCGTCTCATAGTCCTGTGTCATACAGTGCGCAGCATTTAGCGGTTCTGCCAGTCAAGCTGATGGAGGTCTCTTGCCTTTTCTTTCATTCTTTCCTTGATTCATCTCTGTAAGCCCACATGCTGTGAGATTACCTTTTTTGGGTCTGTTTGAGGGGCCAGAGTTTCATCAAACTGATAATTGCAGTGTGCAGGTTTCCACAACAGCAAACAGAGGTAGAATTGCTCTGAATGTGCTTTGGTTTGGATGCTGAACTTTTTGTGGCTGAGACTTTAATGGAAGGAGGTATGAACAGTCATGTATAAATTATTGTAAGCTGTTGATTAAAAGTGTTGTGATTTTGTGTATGGATACGTTTTCTGTAATAGTATAGGAAACTGCCAGATTTCTAGTTGATATAAATCATCAAGACTTTGTTGCCTTCAGATCAGTGAATCTGGATTTCCACTGAGCAAGATTTCCACTCAAAATTCTGTCCCCCATCCAAGCAACTGCAGTCCTGGTAATTTCCACTGCTTGGTACAGTACAATACAGGGCTTATCGGCAGAAGGAGTTTTCCTTATAGCTGGCTGATGGCAGAAAATAAGACGCTGATTTTGGTACATATTCACAGTATTTAGTTGGTATTTAAAATGTCTTCAAGGTCTCAGTATTGCTGATCTTAAAAATGCTTCATCTGAGTAGGTTTATTAAAATCAGTAGGGCTTGTCATGCGCTTAACCTGCATTGTCTCGTTCTTAAAAGTGGGGAATCTGTGTTTCCGAGTCAATAGATGAAGGCTGTTGGAGATGGTATTGTTGTGACATTGCTGCCACTGTTCGCTCAGAGAGCCTTTACTTACTGCAGACAAAATTAATCTAGGAAAAGCATAACTGTTACCATTGTAATATGCTGGCTTTATGCTTTGATACATTTTTAAAAGGCCTTTCAATGTATTTTAAAGGCCTTTTACTGTATTTTCCCGGGACCTTACAGATACTGTGAACAAGGACACTGAACTCAAAGAGCCGTATCCCATTCCAAGAAAGATTATGGCTGAACCAGACTATATAGATGATGACAATCCTGAATTAATTAGACCTCAGAAATTAATTAATCCTGTGAAGTCGTCTCGAAATCATCAAGATCTCCATAGAGAGCTCCTTATGAATCAGAAAAGGTAAGAGTTTAAAAATCACTTGTGCCACCCCGAGCACGCAGCTTGAGTTTTAGTTGCATCAAAATGACATTTTACCCGAAGCCCAGCATAATGCTTTTTGTTGATGCAGATCTTGTACATGAAAAGGCTCTGGTCCTTAACCGTGATGTTTATTTGTTTGAGTTTCAGTTGACCTGGAAAAGCCTGGTGTAAAAGACTTCTCACTTTGGTTCTGTGAACACTCACAAAGGGTCAGTTTTACGGGAAGCAGTTCAGTTCTCCCCTATCACATTTTGTATTGGTTGCCTGGGCGCTGTAATTTGTCTTGAGCTCTTTATCAAATATGTGACAAAATTTTACTGTTACTGGTAGGATCATAAAACCTGTGGATTTTTGCTGAGTTTATGGGGTGACTTTTAAATCAAACAAATAGTATATTTTATTTCACATGAAACTGTTATCTACTTGCTTGATCCTTCTTGCAATGCAGTGTGATAGTCTGGTTTCTTCTCAGCTACTGCACAAGTGTTTCTTTGTATGTTATGCAAATGCTGCTTCCTTCGTTCTGGGATGGGTTGCACAGCTGTTGCTCTATATGTTGCTTTTAGATGTAAATAACTGGAACTTCATTTCCTTAGATTCAGAGGCACAGGTATTTGACCCAATTCTGTTATTAAATCTCTTCAGCAACGGAGGACTCATTTAGAAAGCATATTAAGAAAATAGCCACCAGATCACATGGTGGAGGAAAGGCCACCAAGTCTGTCGAGGCTCCTCCATTTAAACAAACAGAAACTAAATTATGATATAAATTACAGGTTTACTATGTTGAAGCCGTGGAAAACGTACTTTCCAAAAGCAAGGGTGCGGAGATCTACTTATCAGGAGTGGAAGAACAATCCCTTTATGAAAGTTTCTCTTATTTTTTTCCCTCTGATGGGGCAGTACTTTTAGGGGAAGAAGGGTCTTTTCTATGTGTAACAGCAAAATCTTGATAAATGCTAGGCTAACATACTTAATTTTAAATGAATCACATACACAGTACAGCATTTCTGTAGTGATAAAGAAATAGAAATGTCTTACAGAATACCAATGGAATTGGAAGAAACTGGCCTAAATAGGTGTTTGTCCTATTTTTTGTTAATGGGATTAAACATCAAAGTCAGTTCCTAGCACCAGAAGTTTATAGGCATTGAAAGAAAGATAGTTGAAGTTTCCCGACTTATGGTCTTATTCTAAAGGATATGGAGACTGCAATAAATTAAGGCTATTTTTTTTTCTTTTAAGTTTATGAAAAAGCACTTCTAAATAGTCTGGGCTTCTTTTCTTCTAGAAGAATATCCTATTACACAGAGGAGTCATGCAGCCCTCAATAGCCGTTCTTCTCTTATTGTAATTTTGATGAACTGCAGCTGTTAATTTTAGATTCTTATTATTGGTGCAGAAATGAAATACTCTGAGGGTTTTTACCAGCAGAAAGCTTGGTATTTTTAAAAGGAGAGTTAGTCTTCTGTGCTTTGTGCCACTGCGCTAGTTCTGATATGGGGCTTTTTGGTACCGTAGATATTATGCCTGCGTTCTGCTTTGTTACTGCAAACTGCCATATGTATGAAGGTCTTTTAGTGCTCTTACAGAAGCCTACTGAACATGCATCTTATTTCATTGTGGAGACTCAGTGTAGTCACCAGCAGCTTCACTTTTGGAGCAGTCAGCTCTGAGCAGCTATTTCTGTGTCTTAGAAGATATTAGCCAGTGCTAGTCTGATCTGTCTCCATGCCTTCTGTGAGCAGTGTCTGTTGTGTTCTGAACTGATATTGTTATTTACTTGATGAAATGGTAGTTGTTTGGTGAAACAAAGATCCAGGTAGTAGTACCTCAAGGTCCTAATCACTTCTTTTAAACTATTCTTACTTACTAAGCCTCAAGTTCAGAGAGTAGTGGTCCTGTCCCTTCCAGATCTTTTAACCCTATCAGCCCTAACTTGTGTTATAGCACATTTTGCTTACTCCATACCAAAGCTTTAGTGTTTTATATTTAACCATAACAATGACTAGGAGGCGATACAAGACTCCCAGTTAATCCAGTACAACCTGTTTGTTGCTTTTCCTTCTTACACAGGAGAGGGAAAACAAGATGGATGTTACAATTGTTCTGTTACAGACCTGACTACCAACCCCATTTGATTAGACTGAGAAGTTGTACTTAGTTTTATTTTCTGTGGGTCCCCTTTGTTATAGCAACAGCACATCTGAATTGCTTTTGTGGCTCTGCTTTCTTGTGCTGCAACCTTACTGGAAAAAAAGCAGGAACGATTACTTTTACTTAGCAGGTTGCCTCTGATCATTGTTGTCTTTATTATGAATTGCCAATATGGAAGTTTCCATCGACATGGTTCTCACTGACTCCATAGTGGTAGTAGTAATAAAAATTCACGCCAGCTTTTTTATGCCTGATTTAAGTTTTATGTGTTAAAATGTAATTAAAATAGCATAAAACATAAAATATTAACACAAACTTGTAGCTTCCGTTGCATTCAGGCCACGAGAATTGTTATGAGAAATAGGGAGCAACATTTGGTGTTGCTAAATATTTGATTTTGCTGTCAGGGTATGTACGGGGATAGTGTGTTGCATAATATATGGAGTCATTCATAGATGTAACCATAAAATGGAATTTTAATGCTGTCAGATATGCATATTTATAGATTCATAGAACTGTTTGGGTTGGAAGGGACCTTAAAGATAATCTAGTTCCAAACCCCCTGCCATGGTCAGGGACACCTCACACCAGACCATCCAATGTGACCTTGAACACTTCCAGGGATGGGGCATCCACAGCTTTCCTGGGCAATCTGTGCCAGTGCTGCATTGTGAGGAATTTCTTCCTAATGTCTAATCTAAATCGTCCACCTTCTAATTTAAAGCCATTCCCTCTTGCCCTATCACTACATGCCCTTGTAAAAAGTCCCTCCCTATCTTTCTTTTAGGCCCCCTTCAGATACTGTAGGGCCACTATAAGGTCTCCTTGGAGCCTTCTCTTCTCCAGGCTGAATAACCCCAACTCTCTCAGCCTGTCCTCGTAGCAGAGGTGCTCCATTCCTTTTGTAGCCCTCCTCTGGACCCGTTCCAACAGTTCCATTTCTTTCTTATGCTGGGGATTCCACAACTGGACACAGTATTCCAGGTGGAACCTGATGAGAGTGGAGTAGAGGGGCAGAATCACCTCCCTCAACCTGCTAGCCATGCTTCTTTTGATGCAGCCAAAGATATGGTTCTGGGCTGCTGGCGCCTGTTGCTGGCTCATGTTGAGCTTCTCATCAATCAGAACCCCTAGGTCCTTTTCTGCAGGGCTGCTTTCATTCACATCACCCCCCATCCTGTACTGAAACCACGGATTGCCCCAGGCCAGGTATAGGACCTTGCACTTGGCCTTGTTAAACCTCGTGAGATTCCTATATGGTTCATATTATGAAAGAATTAGACAAATGTAGTTGTATATAGCTAGTAAGCAAGGCTAAAAATATACTTTCTGAAAGCCTAATTCAGATTATTTAGTTCCTTAAGGTTGAAATAAAAAATCATTGATGTTAAACTCAATTTTGGATGTTGTCACATAATACTCTTCACAGGGAAGATGTGATTCTCTAAGGTAAGTTTGGGATCTTTCTGCTCTAAGTGACACAAATACCTGAATAATGAGGAGAGCTTTGAATCTTATTGTAAAAAATTTTGAAAACTTTCTAACATAATAGAGATAAAAAATAGTTGAAGTCACAAAAATAAGTAGGAGTGTGTATCTGTGCATGTGCCTGTGCAAATAGGGTCATACATCTTCCCAAAGAAAAAGCTTTCTCATTTTTGAGTAGTTGGCTTGGAAAGCAATTTGTGCTGAACAGACCTGAAACATTCAGTTGATGTAGTAGCTAAAATCTTACAAGAAGGAGAATCTTCCAGCCTTTTGTCTGGTCTCCAAGGTGACTGCAACGTTTTTTATTCTGGTTTTTTGTTGTCTTTGACTCTTTGTGGTTTGAGTGTAGCCTTGGAGCTCTCACTGGGAATAGCTTTGCAGCCAGGCATGGGTAAAGCTCTCACATTTTCAAGGAAGGACAGAATCCATGATGTCCACGAGCAACATTCTCTCCATTCAAACTTCTGTGGGCATAATACTCTGCATAGGACTGTCTGAACGAAATCTCTCTGAGTTATCAGCCAGCAACAGAAGTTTCTTTGTCTAGAATTTGTTTCTAGCTCCAATAGAGTCTTGATTTGTGATCATTTCTTTAATCCATTCTTCTGAAATTGAGGTAATAGAGGGAAGACTTAAGATGAGAGTAAAAATAGTGAATTATCCAGAAGAAATACTAGCATGCATATTAAAGAGAAATATCCTCAGTAATAACATGGCTTAATTTCTGGTTTAGAGTTTTGGTTAGAAATCAGGCAAAGGTATGCATGTTTTTTTCCTTGTAATTAATTATTTATATTCTGATGTATCTAAATAGGCAACTACTTGACTTTAGAAAAGCTGCCTACAGTTTGGTGTTAATTTCTGCTAATTAAAACTGATTTCTTTTTTACACTGTTTCACCACCGCTTCTCCCATTTAATTTGAAGGGGTCTTGCACCTCAGAACAAACCAGAGCTACAGAAGGTGATGGAGAAAAGGAAACGAGATCAAGTTATTAAGCAACAAAAAGAAGAGGAAGCACAAAAGAAGAAATCAGACCTGGAGATAGAGCTACTGAAAAGGCAGCAGAAACTGGAGCAGGTAAGTTGGGGAATAACACTACTTTTACACATCTACATCTGAGCTTCTCACCTAAGGCTCCTTGTGTACACAGGAAAGAAGCATCAGCCCACTGCTGGCATATTTTGTCTGACCAAATGCAGATATATTTTTTAGGATGAGTCAAATCACATTCTCCAAGTACCTCGTTGCTGTCACTTACTGTTTAGGAACTGTATATTGTATCTGCCTTCGGTCAAAGGAATCCTGTACCAGACAGCCAGAATATGTGGAGCCCTGACATTACTTAACCATTGAAACTGTGGTGAATTAGTCAACTTCTATAGTGTAAGTGCAGAGATGATCCACTGTGAGTGGTTCTTAGGTTGTAGTGCATCAAAACTGGATGCTACCAAACAAAAAATAGATTCTTTCTCCTGGGTTACGTAAGAAACTAGTTGACTTTAAAAAAAGTCTTTTTTAGCCTTAAAACTCATGAGCCCACCAGCATTTTCAAAAGAAAGTAAAGATCCTCAGGCCTAGAGTATGGAGATGATGTGGAGTTAGAGTTCATTGTGGTGAAGCTTAGTGCTCGGCACAGGACCAGCCAAGCCATTTTGTACCTCTTAAGGCACTTCATGTACCTGCAAAGAAATTTCTGTACAGTGAAACACCTCATCAAAGAAGCCACTTTGCAACAAGCACTGCATTTATTTTTAAATAAATGAAGTCTTTAAAACAGTATATCCTGTTTTTCTCAATGGAAATTAATTAAGCCAAATAATTACTTTATTGAAAATGAGGTGTAATCCAGTCATCATTTAGGTTTTTAGATTTTTATAGTTCTTTTTAATTAGGCTTAGAAATATTTTTAGAGGGAGAAAGCTACTGTATTGTTAAGTGTATCAGCCTGTCACTTTCCCCTTCTGCTCTTATGCACGCAGCTTCAAATGGTCAGCTTGGGGGAAGTTTTGATATGAAACCGAGACATCCAAGGACGTACTTAGAATAGAAAATTCTGTTAGAAGATGAAAAGCCTGCCAATTGCAAACGATGTTGTGACTTTGTAAACATCATAGGAATGGCATTAATTGACAATGCGACTTCTGGAAGAGTCTTGTCATGATATATTTTAACAAGGCATGTCACTTGTCACTGAACCAGAGACAAAGCAGAGATTATTTAGGTGAGCTGTACGTGGTCCTCATTGATCAGGGAGCCCTTGGTCTGTTAAAAAACCCCAACAACTCCTTTCAGGAGCTTTTGTTAGTTTTCTAAATGGTTGTTTCTTCCTTTCTGCTGATTTATCTGCCTTTGCAGAGGATTGATAAGCAATGTCTAAGCTGTGCTCTGTATGGGCACTGTAGAGCCTTGCCCTGTAGAGCACAGCATCTAACCTCCCATGCTAATTTTGAGTGTCTGCATGGGCAGCAGCTCCAACTGGATTAAAAATGTCAATGGATGGGCTCTCAAAAATGAACAATTAAGGGCCAATAAGGAATTTTTTTATAGCTTTTTTGTAATAGAAAAATCCAGATACACCAAGAGGCTCAAGTTAGGTACAGGAACTCATATATAGTCACTCAGAAATAAAATTTGCCGGTGTGCTCAGTAGTGGTTGTTTGCATTTGTTCTCCCACAAGGCACGTTCATCCTTGTCCTGTTGTAAAAGCCAGAGAAGGGAAATACTATTGTTTAGTGTCCAAGAATTTCCTCAAAAATACTTCATCTTGTTCTCGTGCTGGGCTTGCAGTGATGGACATCTGGAACAAGGGTTTGAAAAGATTTATCATTTATGAGAAAAGATATTCCCAAAGAAATGCCAGTATCTTTTCCATGAAAGAAAGAAAGGAAGGAAACAGTTTAAAGAGTTTTGCATGGCCTGTTACTGAAAACTTTAGGTTTTTGTCTTGTATTTCAGTGACCTGGTTTATGTACTTTTTTTTATGTGATTCTCTTTTAAGCTGGAACTGGAGCAACAGAAGATGCAAGAAGAGCAGGAAAACGCACCTGAATTTGTCAAAGTCAAGGGCAACTTGAGGAGGACAGTCCAGGAAGCAACAGAAGCACCAGAGTCCTAGAGCCAGCACTTGCTAGGACTTCCAGCTTTCCTGTGGAGAGAGGCTTTCGCTAGTTGTCTCAGATCTGCCCTTCAAGAGGGAAAATCACAGTGTCCAGCTGACACTTACTGAAGATGAGATTTTTAATTCCTGGGATGTGTGGATTAAAAAGACTGTACCTTAAACAGATCGACTTGCCAAATGCATTTCTGAGATCAATGGATAAAGAGTCTGTCAGTTCAGTGTCATGGACCAATCTGATGTGCTTACTCAGAGATTTTAACCAGGGATACTAGAGAAACTCCTTCAGTGTTGCACTGCTTTATCTCTTGTGATCCTAGTTTAGTGGAGATAACACAGATTATATTTTGCTTTAAAATGCAACAAAAATCTTCCTGTGATATCTTATGAAGCTTTGCTGTGCAGGTAAATTTCCTCCGTCTAAACCTACAGCCTGTATATAACTGATAATAATTTGTGTTTAGTTGGAATTTTTACCAAGTCTGGGAGGAAACGAGGTATGTCAAACGCTGCTGCCCATCCCCACTAGGGTAGGCAGGTGTGGGCAAACTGAGAATGCTTAAAATTCACCAGCAGCGAACAGTTAAGCAGCCTTAAAGCCCATTTCTTCTGTTTAGGATGTAGACTTTGGGCTATGAAAGCCCAAAAAACTGATGATCCTCTCTCCAGGGAGAATCCAGAAGCTGATTTTTCTCTGTCTCTAAGCTTCTCCCTTCCACCATTGTGTGCAGGCGTGCGCAGTGCTACCTGTGAATTTACCTCTTGCGTCTCAATGCAAAATGACCTGTCTTCTACTTTTTGTGTAATGAAATCCTACATACTTTGCTGTTGTGGCCTTTCTTCTCCAAGGACATGCTGATCTGAGTACAGTGTTAACACCTTACTCGGTAGTGTTTAAACTCATTTGCTGGAACTGAAATCGGGAATCTGATCTGCCATCGGTTCCTGCTTTTGGTTTGCAGGAATTTGTTGCTGTTCCTGCAACAGAGCGGTGTTTAAGCCAGACCAAACTGATCATTGGAATCTACTGAAGTGGAAATTTTTTTCTCTAAAGTGAGGAATAAAATGAAATTAATTCTATCCTATCCTTCCTTTAGCCTCAAGGAAAAAGGGAAATGTGTTGCCACTGAGTCTAAGGGTCCAATACTGTCACCTTCTGTGTTTCCACAAGTTGTCCCTATGACTTACCATTAAATAAAATATTGCTCAGCTTGCACAGGGATGGCAGAATCTGATCCTTAATTCGTATGACTACTACTTGTCCACAAAAGCCTGGGATGAGGAGGGGGTAACAGATCACTCATGTAGGATTATAGAGTTGGATTCTTACCTGATGTGAACGCGTGCAGATACCTTATCTTCAGAATCTGGGGATAAATCCTCATCTTCCTTGGCTGTCACAGTCCTAGGCCTCACTGAAGCTGTGTTTATCTGTATCAACTGAGGATCTAATCCTAGTATTTGCCTTAGGATGCTAAACAAAATACTTTCTACTTTGTAATTACATTGGACATAACTGTTTAAGAACACGTTTTATTAATATCAACAGTGGTGTGTTTGTATTGTAAAGGTGGTGGGGGAGGGTTTGTTGGTTTGTGTTTTAGTTCCTTTTGCCTGTAAGTATTGGACATTTTAAATACAATTTCAGTAGAGCACATGAGGAAAAATGCTCACAATTAGAAATGTTTCCTAGATACAGACTTCCATTTGTCAGGATCCAGGCATTTTTATGAGGTCATAATCAGATCAAGAGTATATTGAATTGTGATAAGCATATTGCCATTGATTTAGACTTGCAGTGTGACTCATGTCTAGATTAAATGTGAAGATTGTCTACTAGACTGTTCAGATTATGGACATACAAAAGACAAAGGCCAAATGTAAGACTCTTCCATGTATTTTTCAAGTAAGGACACCCTGAATGCTGCAGGTTCTTCCCTCTCTCCTTCCCTTCTTCTGGAAGGAGAGAATCTTCCTTTTTGAGGCAGCACATTATTCACACGCTTATACTGATTGAGTTTGTTTCATTTTGTTGAGGCAAGACTATATGTGAGCCTTTCATGCCACACTTATGTTTTATCTTAGCCACTGTTGGCTTACTGAACTTCATGCCTCTTGGTCTCCACCCCACAATTAACCTCTGTGCAGTATGGAAACATCCAGAAGTAGGTAAGGAAACCCTCCTTTGTCTTGAGCAGACTAATTCTTCTCAGCCATTTCCCCTGGGTGAGCATGGCAATCCTACCATGCATGCACAGTGAAATGAAGTTTGTGCAACCCAAATGGCACTGGAGTCAGTAGGGGATGAGGACCTGTCTTTGGCTTCAATGAGTGTGTTGGTTTGGGCCCTTCAAGGCTGAAGGGCATTCTTTCTTTCTCTGTTAGCTTGTGATTCAGCGTAGAGTTTATCTTTCTGAAACACAGAAGGCCAGAAAACTCTCTTGTACATCCAGCATGAAGTAGGTTTTTGTTTTCACTTGGCATTAACTCACTGTGTGAACAGAACATCAATGTGTGTGTTAGAACATATTTGAATTCTGCTGACCCTTTTGTACAGGAATCCTAGCCACCTTATGTTGATTCGACAGGCAAAAGCTTGTCATACAGTCAGGATTGGGCTAGAGCAGGCAGCCCTTAACCGGGCAGTCAGCTAGCCACACCACAAGTGTCCTGTGCAGCGACTCAAGTAAGAAACTGCTTGCCGCGGAGTGTAAGCAATTCCTAATCTGCCCTTTAGCTAAATGATTTTTAAAGCAATCTGGCAGATATTTCAGTGATTTGAAAATGGCTCACTTACCACTTTGTACTTTTTTAAAACTCTTGCTTTTGATAGTATAGTAGTAACTTTTTTAGCATTTTTGTGGCTTTAACCTTCTGTTAATATCTGCACTTGTTTGAGTGTACATATATAAATATATATAAATATAAAAAGGGAGCCTTAATGGATTTGTTTTCATAATTTAATATTTTTTGTATTTGCTCTTGTATAATTGTTTTTAACTAAAGGTATTATGAGAACGAGGATGGAATACTTAGAACCAAAGTTACGCTTAATAAAATCTGCTACGTGCTTGGCATATGTGGTGGTGTCTGTTATGTCCTAGTGAAAACAACACCTTGGGGACTGCACTAAGATCCAGGTTATTTAAAGTTCTGCAGGACAGGGGAAGTATCAAGATCATGGTGACTTTTGGTTCCTTTAAGCTGTATCTGTGTATTTGTATGCAAAGTTATTGGCAAGATAGTTGGGAGAAAAATCTCATTGTGTGTCATAGTCTTATTATCATAGAATCATAGAATGGTTTGGGTTGGACAGGACTTCAAATATCATCCAGTTCCAACCCCCCTGCTGTGGTTAGAGACACCTTCCACTGGCCTAGGTTGCTCAAAGACTCATCCAACCTGGCCTTGAACACCTCCAGGCATCGGGCATCCACAGCTTCCCTGGGCAACCTGTGCCAGCACCTCTCCAACCCCACAGCAAAAAATGTCTTCCTAATATTTAATCTAAATTTCCCTTCTATTAGCTTAACCCTTGTCCTATCCCTGCACTCCCTTACAAACAGACCTTCCCCAGCTTTCCTGTAGGCCCATTTGAAGTGCTAGAAGGCTGCTATAAGGTCTCCTTGGAGCTTTCTCTTTTCTAGGCTGAAGAGCCCCAACTCTCTCAGCCTGTTCTCATATAGGAGGTGCTCCAGCCCTCTGATCGTCTTTTTGGCCTCCTCTGTCGTCGCTCTAACAGATCCATGTCTTTCCTGTGCTGAGGGGCTCCAGAACCAAACGCAGTACGCCAGGTGATGTTTCACAAGAGCAGAGGGGCAGAATCACCTCTCAGCCTGCTGGCCATGTTTCTTTTGTATATTTTTGGTGCAGAAAATTTTGAGGACTGTGTAGCTCTTCAGTTAGTGCAAAGAGGGGCAGAACATGAAGGAAGACTCTTGATGGGGATGAAAGAGTTGTGGAAATCATCCCCTATCCTGCTAACTTCATCAAAATGCACCAGGCAAAGCTCAAACTTGAAATTGTTAGCATTGCTGTAGCTCCATCCTGAAAGGGTATGAGGAAAGAGTAATGAGCCTGGTCCTGGGTTCAGCCCTACAAAGGTCTTTTTAATTTTGCTGGTGCTCAAGCCTGTGTTTCTAGTAGGAAAACCCTGGGCATGTGAAAGGAAGTGCCATGCACAAATGGTTTGTTGGGTCACATTGCTTGGTGCCATTGCTAAGAGCAAAATCCTGTGTCAACAGCAGACAAAATTAGGTGGGGGAAGAACAGGGCTGAAGCAGGTGTGGGTCATCAGATCTCCACAAAGATTTTCAGCTCTTAGCAGTGAGGCCTGGTCAGGTGGGGACAGGTGGTGATGGAGGGGGAGGTGGAGTGGAGTGCTGGTGAGATGAACTGGGGGAGGAGGAGAAGGAGCAGTGAATTCAGAACAGATGTCAGGAAATGCTTTTTCCTTCAGAAACTGCTCGGCATGTGGACTAAGTCCTGGCAGTACTGCTGATGCAATGATGCTGGACCCTCTCCAGGAGCTGTCAAATATGGGCAAGGTAAGAAAGAAGAGAGTTATAAGGGGTGGTTTTCTATGGCCTGATGGGGACACTGCCCTATGCTCTCCTACCTCAAGCATAACCAAATGTGGTTTAAATTATCCTTTGATGTTTCACTCCAGCTCCATAAAGGAAAAAGCGAGTGTATGTGATCTGTGTTTGTAGCGTGTCCAGCAGAAAAGATGATTTTCCTTTTGTGTGCTGTTTTGGATTGAGTTGACCTAATACACTTTGTCACGTGGCTTTGCAAGCACTGATCTGCTGGGGGCTTTGCTTGTGCTTCCGTGGCTGTATGCAGATGGGTTGTGTCATGCCATAGCTATGTGGAAAGAAGGACCTTCCAATCTCACGGCTGCTGTCACAGTGCCCTGGATGGCATTCATAACCTAAAACAGCTGACAGCACCTGTGGTGACCGGTTATGCTTAAGAAAATAACTGAATGAGACAGTAGGAAACAGAACAGCTTCAGTGCTATTGTTTCCACAGGAGCAGAATTGATGATGTTAGGGTGAAGAACAGGAGGACACATGGGATTCACAATAGGAAGAGCACTAACACTCAATGATATATGAAGGAGGGAAAATATGAGGTATCTATCCCCTTACTTTGCCACTTTAGACAGCTTGTGTTCTACTTAAGATCTTTCATCTGTCAGAGGTGGGGTTTGTGGTGCCTTTGTCAATATTGAGGATGAATTTCCTAATGGAGGTGGTGGAAACCATGGGCAGAGGACGTGTTTGGTGATAGTAATAGAGCACAGACATCCTGACATCCCACTCCAGTGCTTGTCTTCCACCACCTGTCTTTTGGCAATGCTTTAGACCTAGGTAAAGGCCGCAGGAGTTCAATCACGCTGCCTGCATTGCCTCTCTGAGGTTAGAGAGAAGCTACTTCTGTTCTTCTTTGGGTACCCAGGGGTCCATTTTGCTGAACCCAATAGGTGCATTTGAGCTAATCATCTGGATTGCATTTGTATTGCTGTGGAAAAAATCAGCCCTGTGGAGCGCAGTTCCCTTCCTTTCTTTGACTGCAAAGGAACCTGCAGCACTTTACTGAGAGGGAATGTCATCTGCATTGCAAGGGCTCTGAAGCTGGGCATTCAAATGCAACCNTCACCCAGTCTGTAGCTCTGCATAGGGTTGTTGTGCCCCAGGTGCAGGACTCGGCATTTGGCTGTGTTAAACCTCATGCCATTGGACTCAGCCCAGCGGTCCAGTCTGTCCAGACCCTTTGCAGGGCCTTCCTACCCTCCAGCAGATCGACACTTCCACCCAGGAAGAGCACTAACACTCAATGACATATGAAGGAGGGAAAATATGAGGTATCTATCCCCTTACTTTGCCACTTTAGACAGCTTGTGTTCTACTTAAGATCTTTCATCTGTCAGAGGTGGGGTTTGTGGTGCCTTTGTCAATATTGAGGATGAATCTTCCTAATGGAGGTGGTGGAAACCATGGGCAGAGGACGTGTTTGGTGATAGTAATAGAGCACAGACATCCTGACATCCCACTCCAGTGCTTGTCTTCCACCATCTGTCTTTTGGCAATGCTTTAGACCTAGGTAAAGGCCGCAGGAGTTCAATCACGCTGCCTGCATTGCCTCTCTGAGGTTAGAGAGAAGCTACTTCTGTTCTTCTTTGGGTACCCAGGGGTCCATTTTGCTGAACCTGATAGGTGCATTTGAGCTAATAATCTGGATTGCATTTGCATTGCTGTGGAAAAATCAGCCCTGTGGAGCACAGTTCCCTTCCTTTCTTTGACTGCAAAGGAACCTGCAGCACTTTACTGAGAGGGAATGTCATCTGCATTGCAAGGGCTCTGAAGCTGGGCATTCAAATGCAACCTCTAAACCACCAGGACTTTTTCATGGAGTTTTGCTTACCAGGAAAGGTGAGGCACTTGGATTCCTTTAGGAAATTTGGCCTTTAATCCTGATGTGGTTCATAAGTTAATAAAAAGCCTGTCTCTCCACTGCACTCACCAGCTCTGATGCTGGTGCCGTGGAGTCTTCAGCTGAGCCCCTGAAGTGCTGGGGAGACTTGCTGGGAGCTGGGGAGAAGGGGCCTGCCCCTGGCTGAACACCAGCTGGAGGGCAAGTGGCATCTCCACAGTGGTGGTGAGGGACAGCGAGGAGGGTCGTGAAGCACTGGAGAGGGGGCTCCAAGAGCCAGAATCAACCCATACAGCTGTAGTACTTAATTATCTGAGTAATCATTTCCTGAATTAACTTCTATTATGTACCCAAGTCTAATCTCTCCAGTGGATGGCATGAGCAATTTAACACAGATTGAGGCTGGCATTGAGTAACTCCAGCCTGATTAGATGGGAAGAAGAAATGTACTTCTTTTCCCCTCTTCAGCTATTCAGAAACAAATCTTTCATAATGCAATTGAAATGCCAAGTCTGCTTCATTGTGCTCAAAAATGAAGGAGTGCCCAGTAAAGCCTGAACCCTTTCGCAGGGCTCATTTGAAGTGCAGATTGCTCAGTATGGAAAGTCGAAGGGAGCCGCACTGGATCCCAGCTGCTCTGGAGCTGGAGTGTGGCAGCACAGCCCATCCGAAATAGGCTCCCTGAAAAAGGGTTTATGTCCAACAGGATCTCTGTCTTTAAACTTACCTTTGGTAAATGAAGCCTAAAAGATTCTCTAATGTGAAGCTAATCAGGAGTTTGCTTTCATCAGTAGCAGCAGGAAAAGAGAAAGCCCCTGGAAGGCCCTTCATCACTGCAGTTGTGGACCATAACGCATCATTTTCCCTGATGTATAATTTCAGCACTTGTCTTCATCCAATTTTATTTCTGTGCTGATCATTTAGGTGAATTCTCTTCTGTGCAATTTCAGGGTGCTGCCTTCATGAGCTGAGCTCAGCAAGGAAGTGGCTTTTGGAAATTTGCTGAACGCAGTGGCCCCTGTACTTCACAACTGTGGGTTTGTTAGGAAAACTATCCTCTCATTTCTAATACAAATTGAATTAACTCATTAAGTACCAAGAATACATTCTCTTCAAAACACAGATCCTGCATTTCTTGTTATATTCTTATTGCAGGGGAGTTGTTTCTGGTTTGCACCAAGAACTCTATTCCCTGCTTGTTTGGAAATTGTGCTGATAACCAGACCAGAAGTGAACTGCAAACTGCCTACAGATAGCTTTAAAAACCACCTCTGCAGGAAGGCCCACTCAATCCTGATGCTGAAGAGCAGGGATTGCTGTCTGGGGAGGAAAAAGGAGGTGTTAAAAAGAAAGAAAACAGTAGGAAGGTGAGTCCATGACTGATGAAGATTTCTACCTTGAACCCAAGGTTAGACAGCAGGTTGAGGATGATGCAGAGCCTGTGTTCTCATTTAATGTACCAAATATCTCCTTCCCTACCCCCAAGCTTCACAGTGCTTTCGACTCCTTCCCTATTGTTTCTTTTCACCCCAAGCTCTTGCTGCCTATTTTTTGTTGCCTATTCAGGCTCATTTCCCAGTGCTGATGTGTAATGAAAGGCACTTAATTAGTGAGGAATTCTTGGGATGGATCCTAAAATCGGTGTTTGGGGTTGATGATTGCACTGCCATGCAGAGTGAAAGCAAACCAAGCCCAAACTCCCCATATGTTGGGAGTGGAAATAAAAAAGACAGTGTATGCAGGGTGGGAGAAGCAGATAGGAATAAAAATTCAGACTGGATGTCTGATACAGCATGAATGAGCAACTGGTATATGAAGTCTGACACGAAATAAACCTGAGACTGTGTCTGTAACTGTTTTTATTCAACAAGCTAAGAAAATCAACTATGTTCAAAGCAATTCTGCAGGCCATTTCCTGAAAGACGGTTGATGATCTCCATCACTTTTGTTTTCACATCTCCTGACAAAAAATGGGTTCCTTTGAGCACCAGCATGGTCTTTGGGAAGGGGGAACCAGGTCTGGTAAACAGGGTGGTGGTCAAGCACAGTGATGTTGTTATTAGCTAAAAACTTCTTCACAAACAAAGCATCACGGGCTGGCATACACAGAAATTTTCCAACCAAGGATAAGAAACTGTTTGTATTTGAAAACATGTTCGCTCATCCTGAGTGAAATAATGGAATTGAGCCTTGTCTCATGGTGACAGGTTAGAAAATGTTCTTGAAACCACTTTGTCTCTTCCCTCCCATTCCTGGTTCCTAAGCTATAGGGTTACTCTATGGGTGTTTTTTTGGTTTTAGTTTTTGTTTGGTTTTGGGTTGGGTGGTTTTTTGTGAGTGCATCAGACCTCATAGTTGTATCAATGTATTTATCTCAGAGCCCCACTTAAAAAGAAGGGCTATGATGATGGAAGCCCAGTGGAGGTGAGAAGGATGAGTGTACATTGTATTATTAGCAAGAAGCCTAAAACACACAGAATCACAGAATCATAGAATCATTAAGGTTGGAAAAGACCTCTAAGATCATCCAATCCAACCATCAACACAATACCAACATGCCCACAAAACCATGTCCTGAAGCTCCACATATACATTATTTTTTAACACCTACAGGGATGGAGATGCCACCACTTCCCTGGGAAGCCTGTTCCAGTGCTTCGCTACTCTTTCAGTTAAGATATTTTCTAATATCCAATCTAAAACCTCCCTTGGCACAATTTGAGGCCATTTCCTCTCATCCTATCACTTGCTACTTGTTTGAAGAGACCAGTACCCACCTTTCTACATGCTTCTTTCAGGTAGTTGTAGAGTGTGATAAGGTCTCCCTTCAGCCTCCTCTTCTCCAGGCTAAACAATCCCAGTTCTTTCAGCTGTGAAAAAGGACAAACTCAATAATCAATGCTAATTTGATTATTAAACAGGTATTGCTTTAATAAAAAATGATGCTGGACACACGGAATCATTTTGCCTAATGTGTGTGTCCATTGAGGCTGGTAACAGGACTTTTATATGGGTTAAACATACATATTCATATAGATTCTGAGAAACACTGGTTACATATTCTGGAAATATTGGTTGAACATACGTAGAACTCATTACCATATCCTATCATCCACTCTTGAATGTATATCACAGTTCCTTTGTATCTTCAGAATCCTCTGGTGCTCTTTATCTTATCTCCTCATTGTGTCCTCTTGGTGAGCTCAGGTCTGTCCTTGTTTCAGCTAGTAAACAAGCTAAACTCCTGTTACAATCACATTCTTGCTTACTGCAAGCTGGCCAAGGTTTGATTCTTACTATCCTTAATGATTTATTCCTTCCTTCATCCTCCTAAGACTTGTTCTCCAGCCCCTTCATCAGCTTTGCTGCCTTTCTTGGGCACACTTCAGCAGCTCAATATCTTTACATAGAAACAATCCCTGGGCAATGTCGAATTGCCCTGCTCAGGGGGTAAAAAGCTTCTTTGAATTATTTACCGTCGAGGTGATTTTTCCCCCTCCCTCCTCTGCAGCCGAACTGAACTCGCACACGCTGCTGCCACCTACTGGGCAAAACGGGGCCGAGAGGGGAGTTCATTCCCGGCTGGAGGATTTTACCCTCTGGGATGGCCCTGCCGAGGCTTTTTCCTCCTTCCCTCTCCAAAGCTTTCTCCCCAGAACAGAGCAACACTGAGCTCTTGAGACTCGCTGTGCTGTAAACCGGCGCTTTCGTGGGGGAACACATTATTTAAAGATTTTGTGTTCACAGAATCATAGAATGACCAGGTTGAAAGAGACCCACTGGATCATCGAGTCCAACCATTCCCATCAATGACTAAACCATGTCCCTTAGAACCTCATCCACCCGTGCCTTAAACACCTCCAGGGAAGGCAAGTCAACCACCTCCCTGGGCAGCATGTTCCAATGCCCAATGACCCTTTCTGTGAATTTTTTTTTCCTAATGTTCAGCCTAAACTTCCCCTGGCAGAACTTGAGGCCATTCCCTCTCGTCCTGTCCCCTGCCACTCAGGAGAAGAGGCCAGCTCCCTCCTCTC
>WAAB01015937.1:59205-79222 GCA_013389865.1 Piaya cayana
CAGCAGATCGACACTTCCACCCAGCTTAGTGTCATCTGCAAACTTGCTAAGGGAGCACTCGATGCCGTCATCCAGGTCATTGATAAAGACACTGAACAGGGCTGGCCCTTCCCTCTCCAAAGCTTTCTCCCCAAAACACAATGACATTGAGCTCTTGAGACCTGCTATGTTGTAAACTGGTGCTTTCTTGGGGGAACGCATTATTTAGTGATTTTGTATTATGTAAATGTCATTAACAGTTGCTGAGACTAAAAAGCTTTGGTTGTGTTTCAAGATCTCAACAATTTGGTAGGTGCATTCACAAAGGGGGTTTTGGCATCTCAGTTTCTGTTGAAATGCTCAGTCTGATTTGCCATGAGGGCTGTTGTGGAGCCTCTAGGGTGGTTTTGTACAGGCAGGTGTTATCAGGATGTTTTGAAGGTGTGATAAGCCCAACCGTGCCAGGTTTGTGGCTGGGACTGCCTTCTCCAGCAGCTGATCCTTTACACTTAGCAGCAACAGCAACCCCTCTGTCTTACTCTGGGGTCATTGCAGAGGATTTACATACCCCCGCAATTCCAGCAATAAACACAACATCTCTGCGCTCTCTCACCTCTCCTCCTTCCCCCTGGCTGCCTCACCAGCAATGGTGTTTTTACTGGTGCCAATGCGGAAGGTGTTGCTTTTCCCTTTTTTTACTGGCAGCCCTTCTGCTTCTTGGCAGGAGAGAGATCCTAGCCAGACTGTTACTCTGCCCTGGGAAAGGAGCTCATGGGATGCCATCTGAATGCAGGTTGAGAGAATCCACGATGACATAACCTGTCCATCCCTCTGCAGTTTCCATCCTGGTCTACAGATCTTTGTCTTCTCCTTCTCTTCACCTGTTCAAACTCCCTCCTTTGCCTTCTAAAGATGCCCCTGTTCCCCATCCTCATGCTCCACCCTCTCAGCTGCCAGCAGACTCCTGTTGTTGCTATAACAACGAGCAGCATCCTGGCCAAATTGGCCAGACCCTGCCACACTTCTCTGCCTGCATTCAAATCGCTTCCCTATGTGTGAACACATTTGGTTCCTCCTCAGGCCTTCACCATCTGCCTGCAAGAGGGAGATTACTCTGTTCAGGGGGATACCAGCCCTCTGGAGCTCCCGTGTGCCTCCTTCCCTCTCTGTGTACGCTTTGCACCCCCCAGTCAGGCTCACATGTGACATTGATCACGTTTACTGTCCCACACACCCTCTGAGCCAAAACACCACTGTTTTGGCCCCTCAGCCCCATGCAGATGAAATCACAAATATATGAAAATGGAAGGATTGCTTGAAATACAGTGAAAAATGATGTGGCCAGGACACAGTCCTAGCCTGGAAGCTGGAAGACACATCTAGCACAAAAGTGTAGGAAAAAGAAAACTAATAAAATCATAGATCAAAGTCATTAGCTATCCCTGTCTTGTGGTCTGAGCCTCAGGTCCAGCCCACGTACTGAGCCCCAAGTCCAGTATCTGCTGGTGCTGGGTAAAACCCCTCTTTTACTGTAGACTAGTTGTAGTTGTAGGGTGCTGCAACCAGAGCTTGCTGTTCCTGTGGAGACTGGAAAATGCAACCTTTAAACTCCTGGGGACCCAGTTAAACCAAGCAACAAGCAGGTATTTCTAGATTTTCCACCCTTTGTAGTGAGCTTGACTTAAAAGTCCTTTCTTTAAGCCTTTCAGCAGGCTGACTGCAGCAAAGTGGAAGATGCAGGTAGGAAACAGCAAGTTCCCCTCTGGCAGGGAAAGTCTGGCACCAAGCTTCTCACCTCTTCTGAGCTCCACCTCTGCCGCTCTTTCCTTGGGCAGGCTGCATCATGGGGTTCTTCTGACGGCTGTGCTGAAGATGACCTCAGACAGCCTCCTGGCTTAATGCCAGACCGGTGGGACATCAGGAGCCACATGGTGTCCTCTGCCATCTCATCACCTCATGATCCAAAGTGTCCCAGCTGCTGCTTCATCTGTACCATGTTCCATGCCAGGTTGTGGGTCAGGGCAAATCTGGGGGTTTCACAAAAGCAACATTACATACGGTATTTCCCTCTGGTGGGTCAGTGAGCCTCAGGAGCTGTTCTCCCCCAGGGTTCTCTGTGTTTGTAGGATGAGTAAGGTACAAAGCCATAGGGACCTGCTGAGAGCTTGTTCCCAAAAAGTACTCTTGTGTGCACTTTTAAATTCTCCATCCCCTTGGCATTTGTGACTCATCCTTACTAACTGAAATGAAATTGCTTGAAAACCAGAAAATTAAAAGCAAGCTGGAATGCTTATGGCAGTTTCTGGTCCTTGCAGAAATGAACCGGTTTTGCAGTCCTGCCTGTGGCTGGAGCTCTGTATCAGCTACTGATATTTTTGGTAGTTTTGTGACCTCAACCACAATATAAATTTATTTCTTTATATTAAATTTTATATTAAAGAGCTGTTCTTTAAGTTCATCTTGGGTTGCAGATGTAAAGAACTCCCTTATTCCAGAGCTTCTTCTCTTTTCTTTTTTAAAACAGCTTTTGGGTGCAAAATGCTTTTGGCTCCGTGTACAGATGGGCTTTTCACACAGCTTGGTTTTGATAATTGGGAAGAAGCTTGAGACAAATTTGAGAAGCTACTGCTACTCTTCCATCAGGAGGAAGCATATGTTCTTCCTTTGACTACCCACAACGGTGCCCTTTGTGCTGAGTTTTGCATCCTCCAAGGTTAGAGAGAGGATAACTTTAATGAAGCTGGTAAGTGCTATGGGTTCTCTTGCCAGAAAGAGTTTTGCTCCCATAAGTGGAGACCCTCAGCTGCTCTTTTTTTTGCTGCATGCTCAGAGGTGTGTTCTATGCCTCTAGGCAGGCTCAGCTGAAAGCCACGGTGAGTCCAGACTGTGCCAGCAGCAGTCTGGCCCAGCCCACATTGTCCTTACTCTGGTTGATCATATAACCTGCTGCTTCCATTTGAAGCTCCAGCTCCAGCTGTGCTGGTCCACCTTCCCTAGCGTGGGGATGCCCCAGAGGCAGGGGTGAGAGCAGCTGGCCAAGGAGTAACATGGTCTACTACACAGATGACATCCCTTAACTCAAGTTGACTTATCCAGTGAAATGGAACAAAACCCAGCTGCACATCACCTTGACACCAGCAAACCTCCATCACCTGTTTTCTCTGGAGAAAGCATCATTCTTTCTTTAAGCCCATCCAAATAGGTACATAAAATAGATCCTTGCTTCTCACCTGCCATTTCAAGGGCTATTGGAAGAAGACGTTGAAGTTTCAGAAGAGTATCCTTGTTTTATCGTTGCCTGAGTTTCTTTGTTCCTCGCTAGTCTAAGGGCTGCCCATCTGATCTCACAACAAAGCATTTGAGAATCACTTATTCACAGAGATGAAGTGTTTGGACCCAGTTGGTCCTGTGCACCATTTCCCATACAATCCCCCACAGACCTGTGCTACTGTTCTAGGTTAGGGCAATCTTGGGCTTCCTCTCCAATACATGATTTATTGCTCTGTCAATAGATGATTTATTCCTCTACCAGTCCATGATTTCTTCTAATGCTTTCATTCCAACCCCAGTCAGATTAAACTGAGAACACTATCGGTGCAGTGTTTTACGCTTTGGACACTAGCAGAGTCTTCCAAATTCTGGGTATTTTTTTTTTTTTTAAATTGGACAGTATCCACTTCCATCTAGCAAGTACTCAAATGAGTTTTACATGATTTAATACCACAGTTCACAAAACTAAAACTCTTCTGATAATGCCAGACTACATTAATCAGAGCCTACAGGAAAGCTGGGGATGGGCTCCTTATCAGTGAGTGTAGTGATGGGACAAGGGGAATGGTTTTAAGTTGAAAGAGGGGAGGTTTAGATTAGATATTAAGGAAGAAATTTTATTCTGTGAGAGTGATGAGTCATTGGCACTGGATACCCAGAGAAGTTGTGGATGCCTCCTCCCTGGAAGCATTCAAGGCCAGGCTGGATAAGGCTTTGAGCAACCTTATCCAGTGGAATATGTCCCTGCCTATGGCAGGGGGGTTGGATCTAGATGATCTCTAAGATCCCTTCCAACACAACCCATTTTATGAGTCTATGATTCTATTATTTTGTGGCTTTCTGAGTCTGTGTATTTTTTTCCATTCCCAGTGTTCAACTCACCAAGATATGTAGGGTTGCTGCTAGGAATGTGAGAGGGGTTAAGCCTCACTGGCTCCTATGCCTTTTTCTCCTTACTTTCTTACTTGAGCAGTATTTCAGAAGAGCTATTGTATGTTCCCTTGTCAATTGCATGTGTCAAAGCAGTTCCCCCAAATCTGTTTGTCCTCACCTTGAACTGGATTTGTGCAATCATGCATTCAGGAAAAGATAAGNCCACTTCCATCTAGCAAGTACTCAAATGAGTTTTACATGATTTAATACCACAGTTCACAAAACTAAAACTCTTCTGATAATGCCAGACTACATTAATCAGAGCCTACAGGAAAGCTGGGGATGGGCTCCTTATCAGTGAGTGTAGTGATGGGACAAGGGGAATGGTTTTAAGTTGAAAGAGGGGAGGTTTAGATTAGATATTAAGGAAGAAATTTTATTCTGTGAGAGTGATGAGTCATTGGCACTGGATACCCAGAGAAGTTGTGGATGCCTCCTCCCTGGAAGCATTCAAGGCCAGGCTGGATAAGGCTTTGAGCAACCTTATCCAGTGGAATATGTCCCTGCCTATGGCAGGGGGGTTGGATCTAGATGATCTCTAAGATCCCTTCCAACACAACCCATTTTATGAGTCTATGATTCTATTATTTTGTGGCTTTCTGAGTCTGTGTATTTTTTTCCATTCCCAGTGTTCAACTCACCAAGATATGTAGGGTTGCTGCTAGGAATGTGAGAGGGGTTAAGCCTCACTGGCTCCTATGCCTTTTTCTCCTTACTTTCTTACTTGAGCAGTATTTCAGAAGAGCTATTGTATGTTCCCTTGTCAATTGCATGTGTCAAAGCAGTTCCCCCAAATCTGTTTGTCCTCACCTTGAACTGGATCTGTGCAATCATGCATTCAGGAAAAGATAAGTTTTGGGGTTTTTTTCTTTATTAGCTGTTACTATAATTCCTAAAGATTTTAACAATAATCTGCTGAGTCATTCTGAATAAAGTTTGTAGTTGGATTTTGTTATCACTGAATTCATATGCAGCAATGATGGCATCCCAGTACTTGAGGTAATTTAAAATTGAAGATATTTGGAATGTCTAAGTTTCCAAATAAGAGGAAAACATCTAAGAAAACATCTGCATAGTTAAGGGAAACTATTCAATGAAGGCATTCTGTATGTACAACTCCTTCAAAGCAGCTGTCTTCATCAAGGCTGATATTCAGCCAAGGGACTTCCAAAAAATCACTTGCCTTGAAAATGTCAGGATTATCTCAAATGTAGCAGGAACAGGACTAGAAGACATTCATGATCCTTCTTTCAGCCATGACTGTCTGATTATTCTTGTGTTTCACCTGTTGTGAGGGAGGGGTTAGCTCATGGAAAAAGCACTGAATTCAGTTCAGAAATATCTCACCTGATATTCAATTTCAAAAATATTTGTACTGCAGGCAATGCAATTGTCCATGTTTTTCAGAAGCTGCTAGGAGCGATTTGGGAGATGTTTGCAGATGATGCTCTGAGCACATGTGGCTCCAGCATTCTCCATTGTGTTTAAATGTGGCTTGAGTCCACAGGAGTACAAGCACAGCCTGTGGAGTGTGAGGTTTTGTGGGTGCACCTCGGGAAAACTGCCTCAAGATAATTCAGTAAGAAAAAGAAAATGGAGAATGCTGCTTTTATGTAGTTTGTTCTTTTCCTTTGTACTACAAAAATACTTTACTGAGTGGCTTTGTGTCATGAACAGCTGCTTTAACAGTTCCTTCTGTCAAAAATTCAGTGTTCATTTTAATATATTTTAACATTTCTGTTTTGTAGGGAGGGTTGAGGAAACATGACGTTAAGCCTCCTACAAAGTTGTTAATACTCCTGCAAATCTACAAGTGTCACATTTCCAGAAGTTCATTATTTTAATTGCGTATTGCTGTATCAAGCAATATTGAGACCTGAGTATTTTATTGTTTATAGATCTTCTTTTTCATCCCAGTTCTTTGTGCAGCTCTGGTTTATTTCCTCTTGATTAACTGTGTTTATATTTGGTTACATTCCTCTCCTCAAATATTTTCCTCTCGATGTTACCTCAAGCATCAGTCACTGTGAACGCAAAGCTGCACAGGCCATCTCCAAATTGTGCATGGAGCTTCCCAGTTATCATCCGCTATCTCTCTCACATTAAAGCACTGGAGAGCATTGTTCTGTGGGCTGAATGGCAAACAAAGGGCCAAGAAACTCCTGGGTTTTATTCTTGGCACTCTTTCTAGCTCACTGTGTGGTCCTGGCCTCCTGTTTGAGGCTCTGTTTCAGCCAACCATTACAGCTCTTTGCTCCTGTTGAGACTCTGAACAGCCCACGGAGTTCAATGGGAAGCTGACAGACTAAATGCTTTTGTGTTTTGGTTTTAATCTTCTGTTATCAATTGTTCTGGTGTCAATGTCATGTATATTACATACCCTGTATGAAAAAAATATACCAACGTGCATAAAAGATAGAGGTGAATATACTTACTTCTGGGTTTCTCATTGCCCTTTGTAATAGTTCAGAAGGCAAAAAATAATGAGGTATAGTTAAAACAAAAATGCAGCATGAGAGCACAAGTCCACAATACCAATTAAGCTGACATCTTGTCAGCAGCACAATAAGAAAGATGCCTTTTTAATTTATATATTTTTTATATACAGATGTTGAGCTGCAGAGTTAACTTCAATACTTTCACCCTATGTTGAAAAACCAAAGAGTGTCTGATGTTGTGTAGCATGGGTGCTTCAGGGAGTGGGCAGTAAAGAACAGATTACACAGAGATTCTGCAGGGCAGAGGTTCTAGCTGTTCCTGGGATCCTTCCCAGACATGTGCAGAAGAAGGGGGTTCCTCAAGCAAGAAAGCTTCAGACTTGTTCCTGCACCTGGAGCTTTTTCCTCTGCCTTACTCTTTGCCTGGATAGGAAAATGAGATGCCTTTAGGTATGATTTAAAGCTGGTCATGCTGATTTAGGGATGGAAATCCTCTTATTTTTTAATGTGATTTTTTCTGCCTCTAAGTGCCACTTTGAAAATATATTTCCTGGTGTTTAAAATTGATGAGATAGTCTAGAGGAAGGCAAATGGTGTTCGATACTCTCTACTTTCTGAGGTTTGGAAGGTTGCCTGGGAATATTTCTATATTTCAGAAGCTTTTGAGAAAAAAAGATGTGAAATTGAAAAGCAAGAAGAGAGTTCAAGAGACCTGGCTTATTTCTCTGCTTAGTTAATGAAAATCAAATAAATACACTTGTTGTTAAGCTGTGCTTTCTCTCTGGAACATCAGACCATAGCATTTTACTAGGTAAGATGCGTATCCTTCCCTCCCCATCTTTTGGAGGGGCCAGAGCATGACCTATTGTCTTGCAGGAGCTGAAACAAAAAACCAGAAAGGGCAGAGGAGGGTTATGTGAGCTGAGGCACTGTCACCTCAGGTAATAAATGCTTGCAGAGTTGCATGGGGGCTGGGAATTGCTGGAGGCTATATGGCAGCCCAGACCAAGAAAGTATTCCTGGTGGACACCTCCATGCTGTTGGGCTACCCCTGTGGAAAGCACCAGCAGCGCTCAGCACTGCTGCCATCCTTGTAGTGCCATCCTTCTGCAATACTGCTTGCCACAGCAGGGCACCTTGGACTCCCTGGCAGAGGTACGGCCTGGAATACCACTGAAATTTCTCTGGGGTATGGCCTGAGGAGCAACAGCAGCAGGAGGTGGCATGATCTTCAAAGGAGAAAGCAACTCAAAAGTGTCTGCAGTTAGTGGATACTGGCATCTTGGCATCACACAGGTGCTCAAGGCATGCAAGAGAAGATCATGGACACCCAATCCAGTGGACAGGTGTGGAACCAAAGTCATATGAGATATTCTGTGTTTGTAGCCAAGCCGAAGTATCTTTGGCCTTGCAGCTTTGCAGCCTCTCTGTGCCCAGCAACATTAAACATTTTTCTTGTGGCTAATGAGCTGTGCTACCTGATGTATGTGGGTAACACTGAACTTGGGTTCAGTCCCTGGAGAGCTGAAGTGAGAGCTTGCAATGCCTCATGTGTAGAGCAAGATGCTGCCAGTTCCGCATGCCATGAATCAGTGGAGCTGAGACCTTACATTGGATCTGCTTTTCAACCAGTTGAAGCTCTGATTCATTACAACAGAATATGATGTAGTTAGTGGAGCTACAACCTGAACACGATGTGACATTCAAAATTTCTTTCCAAGGAATTCTAGAGATTTGATATATATATATAAAAATATCTTATATCAGTATTATAATAACACAGATATTTAATGTATCATGTTAAATTTATAACATGACTAACGATTTATCCTCTGATACACATCATCCTCAGCTATGTGGAACATGATGAATAGCTAAATAAGTTGCAGGGGTCAACCCCATTCAGGCAAGCCATAAATTTAAGCACTTCATTCTCTGCTAAGACCAACCTACAGTGACTGTATTAAAATGTGATATGGGTGCATACTCTACCTGAAAAGGAGGGCCTGGCAGTACTAACATTTCCATGCACAGAGACCATTTTTCCTGCCAGAGGTGCATTGCAATAGAAACAAACATTTGCATTTTCTGCTTCATGAGAGGCAACTGATGGATGGGGAATTTTTCACCCAATAGCGTGGAAATAAAATACATTTGACAAAGGCAGAGTCTGAATGGCATATATCAATAATCAGAGGCACCAGTCTGAATCAGGGGTTTGCAAAATGCACACTGAAGTTTTTCTAAACAACATCCTCTATATTTGAATTCTTGAGCTGCCAGATTTCTCAAGGCCCAAAGGCACTAAAGTAAAAAAAAAAAAGATGTACAAACAGAATTTTAAATAAAGCTCTCTCCAGAGAGGAAGCTAAAAAAGAATAAGGCTTTGCTCCTGTAAGGGAGAAAAGGAGCTGAACACACAGGTCCTTTGTTGTGTTAGACTCTTGAACTCAGCTGTACAGTGCTATCATTTCCAGTGTCTTTGACTTGAGGTGGCTAACACCAGGAAAAAAACAATGCACAAGTTATCAGACAGCTTTATCTTGGGGAAGACTTCCAGGAACTAAAAATCCTGCCTGAACTGTAACAGTTTTATTTTTGTGAAGCAACAAAACAAAGTCTGGAGAACGGACTCCCTGTGGAGTTAGTCAATGAAGTAGCTCCTTCCACGCTAGCACAGCCTGCGCATTTGGCACTGGGCAGAAGACCCAACCCAAAGAGCTGGCGTCCTGTCTGAATTCAGAAACAATTAGGGAATTTGAAATGCTCTGTGCTTGGGGCACCAAAGCCCTTGCATATAAGACATGCTTACAGTCAAGAGACTTCAACAGAAATTTAGCAGACATCTGAGGATAATCCTGCAACACTGAACCTAGGTGGGATGCAGCTCACTGCAAGAGATACTCTTGGCTACATGCAAGTTTTGAGTAGGGAAAATAAAATTCTAAGGAGTTTGTAAAGGAAATCCTGTCCACAACCAGAAGTTATAGGTAATCAGCTGGTGCCCAAGTGAATTTTGCAGAGAAACTACTGTTTCAGCACAATAAGACATTGAGCAACTATGTAAAGGAGGGTTTTTTTCTGAGTTTCTGTCTCAGTGGAGGTCTTATGGATGGGTAAAAAGAATGAGAAGAACTGAAGGAAAGTGGAGAAAAAGCTGTTACCTCCTCTAAGTACTTCAAATAGCTATTTATGCATCATCATATAAGCATTTTGACCCCCAACAAAAAAAAGAATGCACACCCTTGGGAAAAAATGTAAGGAATTGTTTTCCAGGAAAACCCTTTTAGGGATGATTTGCATGCTAGAGGGAGGAAGTAATCTCAGCTGTGCAATTTCTATGGTATTTCAAAAAAATGACTCAAGATGTACCTGTGCTCTAATGACTTCCAGGACTATAAAGCCGAGTGAAAGGAATAAAGGATGAGCATGAGAAAGCTCCTCTGAGGAATTCATTGTCCTGTGATGAGCAAGAAGCCCTTAACCCTTGGAAAATTTCTCCTACAGACTGCAGATGTGAAAAATGTTTCCTGCCCGGTAGTTCTTATGAGAGAGTTAACAATAAATGGGGTCATAGTACACCCTACATCATTAGAAAAGATTTGGTCTCATTGTTGCTGAATATAATTTCCTTCTGGCCTGGGATTAAAAATTGCTTAAATATGAGCAGAGGATACCACTGGGAATTCCCCATCATTGGTAGGGAGATGCCAGTGATTTTTTATACCTCTCTGCCTCTCATGTCCAAGGGAGAAGGAAGGAATGACAGCTGCCCTTCAGCTCTCCCTTACCTGTGGTTTGGTCCTGCCAGAACAGCCTGATGCAGGCTGTCTTGGGATACAGCAAGCACCAGCAGCCAGTTCTTCTTAATTCTGCTGCCAGAAGCAGAATATCAGGCACCTAAAGTTATTGGTCTCAAATATTCAAAAAAATCAAATGAGAATTGCAAAACTAATAAAACAAACCTTAAATAAATAACTTGGAAAAAACTTAGTGAGATTGGAGTTTTTTTGTTTGGTTGGTTTTTTCTACCTACAATTTGTTTGCTGCTTCTGGGGCCAGAAGCGTATGTTTTAAAGTGATGGATAAGCTGTCCATGCACACATCTTAGGCAAGAACCCCTGTAAGGTCGAGAGGCAGGACTATTAACAAATACACCATATCTTTCTAAATACTGAAGTGTTTACTAGTTATTTATCTTCAGGCCTTAGTTTTGTAGTACTGCTGGTGAAAAATAGGGAGAAGAATCTTTGGAGAGCCTTTCTTCACAGTGCTGCATTTCTGGGGAGCTCCTGATATTTCATTCCCTTCTACTTCACCATGATGGTATCTGAACAACTTCTTGCTGAGCCTGAAGCACATGAGTAATATCTGTCAAAACTGATTGCAGCTTTACTGCTGTTGAGACACTGTAATGTCAATTCTTCTTATATTTAGCTTCTCAATAGCCCCACTCTGAATTCAGACATTTGCTGTAATTTAATAAAACACTCCAACAAATATATTTGTGTCAAAGAGAAGTGTCCTCAGTGGTAAGTAATAAAACACTTAATCCAGCTGCAAAAGCATGGAGTGTAATATTTCCTGTAATCATTTCTTTTTCTGTGTAGCAAATGACCTTAAAATCTTGCAGAACACATCAAACTCCAGTGCTGGAAAAGTTCTCATTTACCCTTCACCACCTAATGAGGATTTTTTCCTTCTCTGGTCTCCTGGTTGAAACAAGATGTAAAAGAATAAGTACTATGTCTGTTGTGGTACTGAATGATCCCAGCTACACCCTGCTCAGTTTGTTTTAAGTAATGTAGCATCTTCTTTTTCTTTGTTTTTATTTTTGTAAATGCCAAAAAATCTGGAAAGACAGTTTAAAAAATTGTTGTCATTGGAAGAGAATATTTTTTGCTTTGATTTTTTCATTCTGTTAGGAAATCAATGTGGTCTAATGGAATAAGTCTGTAAGATTAAGAATCTCTTCCCTCTACTGCTGTTTTTCCTGCTTCATTTTCTTTTATCCAAAATGATTGCAGAATATCTATTAACTCCTGGGGCTCCAGATTCTGGAGGAGCGTTTTATTTTTCACCCTACAACTTCTTGGAAAGACAGGAAGGTTTTGGTAGGTTTACCCCTGAACTTCAGATTTTTAGCAAGCAGGAGAGCTTTCCTTTCTTGCTGTTTCCTCCCTGGGGCTTTTGAGCACAAGAGGAACTTCAGTTAGGAACTGCAAATAGTAAACACACCAGACTACAGTGAAGGGCACCATGGAAGGGTGTCAGCATCCAAACACTGCTGCTCCAGCTTGGTATCATTAATAACTGCTACCAAGAGAGGGGGCTGTACAACATGCTCTTATAGCTTATTTCTTTGTCTGGTGCACAGATATTTCTCATCTTTCTATTTTGTTGCAGATCCTCTCCCAGGTCCTCTTTTATTTACACAGCCATTTAAAATACATATATTTAAAAAGCTAAAAATAAGTGTAAGAAAAGAAAAAAACCCAGAGGGACACATTGACTAGCTAAACTTCAAAGCCAAACCTTCCCCGCTGCCTCCTGTGTCTACACATTTCTCAGTTATGAAACGCCGGTGTTTCATTTAACTTGCTGCCACTAGCGCAGCATGACCTTCCTCTGTTTATTCTGGATAGAAAGAAGAAACTGTGTCGCAAGGGAGTGCGATGGGCACTGCAGCTGCTGGGAGAGGAGGCTGAGGAGTCAAATCTTGGCCGTGGTTCTGCAGTGCACACTCCCATCCCAGGAAATATCCAGCACTTGTCTTTTCCCAGACGTTCTGCTTTCCCCTCCCGAGCACACAAATTCATCATTGACCACAGATGGGACTCTCCAGGAGGCAGCAGAGACTTGGGAGGTCCAAGTGGCAGGGTTTGCAGAGAGGAAGATGTCAGTCATTTCTCAGTGGGCCCCTTCTCTTGCAACCAAGATGCTGGAGCTGTCAAGATGTAGTGAAGCTGATCAGAGGATTTCAGACAAGCTGAATAGAAGATAAATCCAGAGGCATAGTGGGAAATCAACCCCTTTACTGTTTCTACAGCTGTTATGCACTGAATCTTATGCACTCAGAGTTAATAAAGAGATGGCAGAACACTAGGTTTCCACAAAAAACCTGCATGTTTTATGTCTTTGATATCCTCTATCTCACTGGATTTCATTCCTGGGGTGAGAATTTGCTTAGGGTCAATGGTTGGACAAATGGGGCTGAGAGAGGTCTTTGAGACTGGCAAGAAATGAAGGGGATGGGACCTGTACATCTGGGGGCTCTTCTTAGAAAGGTATCATGGCCTTGGAAAGCAGGAACCTTACTCTGAAACAGATCTTTGCAGTGTCCAGAGTAGCAGTAACACCTCTAATGTATAACATGTCTGCTTACCCACACAGAATCCCATGAGCCTGAAAACTGGGACAGAAAATCTGGGCTGTTGTGCCCAAAAAACTGTAAGCTGGGTTGTTGTGCTTCAAGCATGCAACCAACATATGGGTCAGATTTCCTCCCTGACTTATTGCTTATTTTTGGTCTTACAGGATCTTTTAAGCATCTAATTCACATTTCCAATTACTAGGTCCTGGGTTTATATTTGGGTTCCCTCTTACCACTGGGCACAGCCAGATTTTTGAGTCATATAGAGGACTAATGGCCAGCAATTAGATCATTCTCTCGAGTGTGAAAGAGCCAGGTGCTCATCTCTTCTCTGCTTTTCTTGAAATTTGCATTGAACTCGAGGCTTCTGACTCCTTAGGGACTTACCTACCTCTTGGGCATTTAGAGATGTGGTAAGCTTTGTCTGCCTTTGCTGGTGTTTAGCCACTTTCTATGATAATTGAGATGATGGAAAAAGAGAAAATAAATGAGAAAACCTGGGAGAGGCAGCAAAGTAAGCCATTATAAAATTGCTATATGTATTTTAAAAGATGTAAATGATCTAAAGTTGCAATATATAAATTCCAGGTAATACTACACCCTCATTTATTCATAAAAATTCCTGGGCTGGATTTTCAACTGGTATATTCTATTTTGTTGCCAATTTAAAAAAAAATAATTATGCAGATCAACACTTTGTAAAGAATGGCTTGGCAGCACAACACCAGCTAGAGCTTTAAGGCTGAGTTTATTATTCAAGCTGCTGCCTTCTGACAGATGTAAGGTTCAGGTTAAAACGTGATTTCGTGGATTTTTGTTGTGTTCCTAGTTGCCGAGCTGAGTGACCAGCAAGAACAACAACTAGTTTACCTTGAAATGGACTTAAAAATTCTAGCATAATTACACTATTGTGTATCAGCAGATTTCAGCCGTGTTATTCAGTTCTCTTCTCTCTTTTTCACATGCTCCCATGAAATTTGGAGAGGGGTCAGTCACCTGCAGGTAGGTAATTTTTCTGTAAATTTTAGAATAGTTCTTCAAGATTCAATAGAATCTAGTGTAATTTCAATCATAGCATCCATGTGGAATTTGATTTGTACAGACTCTGTTGGTCTGCTCATCTCTCTGCCCTGATTAGACAGACACGTCAGCACATCTCAATTCTAAGTCACAGACTCCTTGGAGTTCATTCTTCAGAAACATTAATTACTCCAGTGCTCCATTCTGGGGAAGACCCTTTTTCATATCCTTCAAATCATTCTGCCTCTTCACAGTGCCTGTGAATGGCTGGAAAACCAGTATATCTGTGCTGGTGTGTTCAGAGAAAAGGTTTGAGAAGGGACTCATGTCCTGCTGGGGCACCGCTCGTACCAGTTTGATGAGGAACAAATTGGGGTGGGGAGGGGATGGGGAGGAAATCACATATGCAGACAAGGAGACAGCCAGCAATATGTCCTTCAGTCTTTTTACAGATATGTGCAATATATTACATGGAAATGAAATACACATTTAATTGGTGTTGAGGCTTGTGAAATAATTTGTCTTCCCTGAATCTGACCACATTTTTTTTTTTTATCAGCTAGGCTGAGGTATAACTACCCCTGGATGTCTGATGCTGACAGCTACGCAGATAAACCTATCTAGCTGTGCAAAGATGAGTATTATATGAAATATGACAGTACTTGCTCATTTCAGCATTTTTTTCATGTGAAAAATTGGTGAAGTATAAAAAGCATGTGTGCTGTCTTGTGCACAGCCACCCAACCTTATGTGCCCCTTTCAGGGCACAGCCTGACAGTAAAATTGATGTAGCATTTTTTAATATAACATGCAAAGCAATATTTTAAGTCTAATTTGTGACTCCATTGCATTTGGTGTGGAGAGAAGACCTTTAGATACAATATCTGTAATACAGACAAGGTCTCTGGAAAACCAGTATCTTTTCACTTGGACAGTTGCAGAGGGTTTGTACCCTGCTGGACCCATGACTGCAGACACCCAGGTATTAGATACATAGTCAGAAGCATCATAGAAAAGTAACCTGGTTTGGGTCAGAAGGGACCTTAAAGTTCATCCCGTTCCAAACCCTTCCACTGGATCAGGTTGCTCAAAACCTCAGACAACTTGACTTTGAGCACCTCCAGGGATGGGGCACCCATGACTGGTTTGGGCAGCCTGTTCCAGTGTCCTAACACCCTCACAGGAAAAAAATGTCTTCCTAATATCTAGTCTAAATCTCTCCTTTTTCAGTCTAAAACTATTACCTCCTCATCCTGTCACTGCAATTCCTCATAAAGAACCTCTCCCCACCTTTCTTGCAGACCTCCTATAAATACTGGAAGGCTGCTGCAAAGTCTCCTTCAAACCTCCTCTTCTCAGCTCAGCTCAGCAATCTCAGGCTGTCCTTATATGGGAGGAAACCCTGGATGCTCTGAACTGCAGCTCTTCCTTGCTGCCTGTAGCCTCATGGCCTGGGGTCTTAAGGGCTAGAGAAAAGGTGCAAGGTCAGATCTAGGGGAGGTAAGAGTTCATCCTCTACAGACACTGCTCTCCATAAAAAGATGGTATTTTAAGCCCCCATTTGTGCACCAATGCAGGAGCTGGGGTGGGGTGGTGGTGGTGTTGCAGCTACAAGTGTTCCCCATAAGTTCACTGCTGGGAATAGACTTTGTGGCTGGAAGTGGAAGTGGGAAGAAACCTTGTTTTGTCTTTGAATATGTCATCATACAGCACCCAGACTGCTTCAGGGACAAGAAGGAAAAAAGAGACCTCTACTTCTTTGTGCCCAGAGATGCTGTTTGGCAGAAATAGTCCTCCCTCTGCTGTCATAGTAACTGTAGGATTTTACATCAGGCTGCAGTGACCCCCTGCAAACTTACCTCTGCAAGTCATCCCAGTGCCAGTTACCCCAGAACAACCCTCGTCATCAGCCATCCAGACACTCACACTGTACTCTGTGAAAGAAGACAGGCTTGGGCAGAAGGAGGAGGAAAAAAAGGCCTAATTTACAGGAGTGGAAAAACCCAATTACAGAGATGAAAGTGGCAGGCCAGGCATATGTTTCTCAGCTTTGGATCATCAGACCTGCCAGTTCTCATTATTTTCTAGCAAGACTCACTCTCTCCCAAGAAGGGGCTCTGCTGTTATATGGCCTTTTGGAGAAACATTGTGCCTGCTGGGCTTACCTGTGTCTGTGTGAGCAAAGCACGTGGTAGTAGAAGCAGTAATGTAGGTGCATTGTTATAGCAAGAAAAAAAGTGGATTAAAGATAGGCCAGAGAAAGAAGGAAGGAAGAAGGAGATGAAGATGAAAAAAAAAATCACGTCCCAGGAGAATAAATTAATCAAAACCATGACATTAAATAAAACAAAGCATCTTCCATTAATAATTGAGGAAGCATGCCAGTGCGCTGTGTGAGCTGTGGGTATCTCATTTGTCTGAAGAATGGAAGGAGCAAAAGGGAGCGAAGCAGGTATGAAAGGCTTCATTTCCCTGTGTCTCTAATGAGCAGTGCTGCTTGCTTTCTTTCCCAATACCTCCTCCTCCATTACACTTGCTTTTTCCCTCTCCTATTTATCATCTGCAAATGTCTTACTCTTAAGAGGACACTGTTGTGGTGTCAGATCTGAGGGAGGCAGCAGAGCTGCTTTGTCCTTGAGAGCTATTCAGGACTCGTCCCTTGGTTGGGAGATTTCTCCAAAAGGAGAGACAAGCTCAGTGTGTTGCCCCTTTGTGATCCCGGACAGTGGTCCAAGCATCTGATACACATAGAGACTGTATTTTCTTTAGGTGGAGAGAACCAGGGGTAGATACGTAAATACTTAACTCCTGCACGTAGCATAAAAAATGCAGCTTTGAAAAATTAAGTGGGAGAAATCAGACATTTTGAATGAGGAGAGAACAGGCTCAGCATTTTAACCCAATCTGATCCCTATTGTATGCTGATGTGATGCCTTCTTGTCTGACTGACTGTCATTTACATCCAAAGCAATGAGTGAGACTGTGTTGGTTGCCTGTAGTACCCTGCTTTGCTTACTGCACCCGTGAGTGACCACAAATGCAGCAGCTGGGGTTATGTGCTGTGGCTAAAGAGGTCAAAAACAGCCCTTTAGAGCTGTGTCCCATGCCTCTCCAGCATAGCTCCCCACATGAAGGGCTTCATGATGGGTGGTGGCACACATGTTCCTCATTCCCTGGATCCCCTTCAGAAAATGCTCCCTGCAGATACATTTAGTCTGTTTTGTTTGATATATCTGTGTTTTATTAGTCATAGGAAGCACTAGAGTTTACATGAAAGAAAGGTTAATCTTGTTAGAGCCTGGCCTTTTGCTGCTGTCCTTTGCTTTGGCACATCTCTAAATATCAGCATGAGGCAGGGGCATGCAAATGCAGAGGTGGGATCCCCATGTAGGAACACCATCTCTCTGGTAAAGGACATCTATGCCAGAGGGACAACTATGGGTTCTCCTCCCTAGGAGGAGAGGACTAGGTAGGATTCAGCGCACTCACCAAATATTTCCACAGAGAAACAGGCTCATCTTTTAGCTACACACCAGCTTTTTTTTGGGGGGAAAACCATCCTTTTCATTCCTGAGAAAAACTTCCATGCAGACAAAACCTTTATTTGACCAAAGCAAACTATTCCAAAGAGGCATGACCAACCCTGTCTTCTCAGTCAATATGGCAACAAAAAGTTGTCACTTCCAAAACAAGCCTGAATTTGAATGTCTGATGGTCTCTTCTTGTTTACTGAACATCTCTATAATGCTTTATGAACACTCTGGTCTCTGTAGTGAAAATCCCTATATTTTGGTGTTGTCACCAAATGGCTTTCTGTCTGCTATCCTTATGACCATGCCATTCTGATACAACATAAAACCATCGCCAAAGCCTTCCCCATGTTCTGGAAAAAAAGCCGGCAGGGAGAAATGTTTATGGGCTCTGGAAGAGGGGACAGGCCTCTTGGGTGGATTACAGGAGGGAAGTGAGATTGTGTAGAGAAAAAATCAGAAGGGCTAAGGCTCAACTAGAAATCAGATTGGCAAAGTCTGTGGAAGGTAATAAAAAATCTTTCTATAAATATATAAATAATAAAAGGAGAACTAGGGAGACCATACAGTCCCTCTTGGATGCAGAAGGAACAACAATGACAGGGGATGAGGAAAAGGCTGAGGTACTTAATGCCTTTGCCTCAGTCTTTAATTGTAAAGAAAGTTGTTCCCTCTGTGTAAAAACCCCGGAACTAGAGGAGTAAAATGAGGCTGGTGAAGGGGCTGGAGAACAGGCCTTATGAGGAGCAGCTGAGAGAGCTGGGGCTGTTTATCCTGGAGAAGAGGAGGCTGAGGGGAGACCTCATTACTCTCTACAACTACCTGAGGGTGGTTGTGGAGAGGAGGGAGCTGGGCTCTTCTCCCAAGTGACAGGGGACAGGACAGGAGGGAATGGCCTCAAGCTCCACCAAGGGAGGTTCAGGCCTGGCATTAGGAAAACATTCTTCACTGAAAGGGTCATTACGCAATGGAATGGTCTGTCCAGGGAGGTGGTTGACTCACCTTCCCTGGAGGTGTTTAAGGTGTGACTGGATGAGGTACTGAGGGGCACTGTTTAGAGAGTGGTGGGAATGGTTGGACTTGATGACCCTGTGGGTCTTTTCCAACCTAGTGATTCTGTAATTCTGTGGGTGCAAGATCATTTATTTACTCAGGGCCTCCTGTGCCAGCCCACGGTGGCTGTGTTACTGCAAGCCTGCTCACTCCAGTCACAGCCAATGAAATATGATTTTCCTAGTGTGGAAGTCAAATACACTCATCAGATACACTAGTAAACAGACATACTTGCATAGCTATAGTAAATAACTATTTCAATCCAAGTAATAGTTCCCTTGACTCCCTAGAGTCCTTTTTAATGCAGAACTGATTTTTAACAGAATTTCTCTGCCAGTGCAATTGATTCCAGCAATAGGTTACACTTCACTGCAGGTAGTTCAGCAATATTCTGCCAGAGCTCTCTTAAACTGAAAACCTCCTTTGGCACATTTCCATCCACATACCCTTCAGGACTGTAAACCAAGAATTTGGGACACACTGAAAAGCATGGGATTGTTTCCCTCATGCTAAGCGCAGGGTCCTCTCTGGACCTAGGTAGCTACTGATCAGTACAGAAGTATGTAGTCAGAATATACCTATATTCTCTTATCTGAAGCAATCCAGGCATTTAGGCCTTAATTACATCTCTTCTGGCTTAAAGTTTCATCTTCACTGGCAAGTAATTCAGTATGGTAAGAGATAAGATATACAAGCTGGCAGTGATGTAAGCAACTGTACTGTTGGCTTTGCATTCAATGTCATAGAATCATAGAATTGTTAAGGTTAGAAAAGAGCTCTAATATCATCAAGTCCAATCATCCAATACCACCAGGCCTACTAAACCATGTACTGAAGTGCCACATCTATGCATTTTTTGAAAACCTCCAGTGATGGTGACTCCACCACTTCCTTGGGCAGACTGTTCCAATTTTTCACCACTCTTTCAGTAAAGAATTTTTTTTCCTGTAATCCAATCTAAACTCCCCTTAGGTAACTTGAGCCCATTTCCTCTAGTCCCGTCACTTTTTACTTTGGTGAATCCCACCATACAGGTGTTTTCAGGGTATCTGGAGGGTAATCATTGGTCCCATTGGACCCATATGTCCCCATGAGTAGATGGAGAGCAATGGTGGTGGTAGTAGAACTTGTGCGACCTCGAGAANCCCATTGGACCCATATGTCCCCATGAGTAGATGGAGAGCAATGGTGGTGGTAGTAGAACTTGTGCGACCTCGAGAAGGAGTCCAACTCAAGCACACCAAACCCAACCTGAAAACCAAACTAAGCCCTGCATAGGAACTACTACTGGGAGATTCACTTGGAAATCTCACCAAGGCTCAGAAACAAATGGCTAGTACAGATGCAGCTTTACACTAAGCGGTTTCTGAGGAACAGTCAGTATCTTATCAGAGCACAGGTTTGAACCTTGCTAGGTTCTT
>WAAB01015938.1:9401-20532 GCA_013389865.1 Piaya cayana
GTGGGTCTCTTCCAACCTGCTGATTCTATGATTATATGATTTTATGACTGGATGAGGACAGCTGAAGCTCTCTGCCCTGACACGTGCATTCACATCCTCAGCTCAAAGTTGTAACTGTTGAGTTTGGACGCCTGCTTCTCAGCTGCACCAGGTTTTCCACATCTGACCTCAGCAGAAGCTGTTCTGAAGCGAGAAGCAAGCTGATCCTGCAGTCTGCTCGATTAGAACCTGCAAGCGGCCCCTGTGACGGAATAAAGGATCAGATGTTTCAGGGACACTGAGCTGTGCCACAGGAATGTGTGTTCTTACCTGGTGCCCTCTGTGAGCACCACGATTGCCCCTCATGAAGCCACCCTGAGATCTTTGCAATGTGCTGCAGGGCTGGTATCTCCAGAGGACGATGGGTCTCGCTGCTGGTGAGGGGCGTGGGAGCTCCCACGTGCTCTTGCGGTTCTTTCCATCCGCTCTAACAACAGGGACACAGTTCAGAGCTGCTGTGCAGTTGTTGGCTGCACCTTGGTCATGGTTTAGTGTTTGATGGGAATGGTTGGACTCGATGATCCGGTGGGTCTCTTCCAACCTGGTGATTCTATGATTCTGTGATTCTAAGATTCCCCTCGTGCCAGATGAGCAGGAGGAAAGCTCTGGTGCCGCCCTGCCAGCCCATCGCGAGTGGGCCAGCAATAAATAGGTGCCCCTGAATCACTGCCTTCCAATCCAAACTGGTTTTTAATTTCCCAGTGCTGTAATTTCAAAAGAGGCGTTTGACCATGTGGACTAACAATTTGTCCCAATAATTTGTTCAGGGGTTTCAGCCGGTTTATTTTTGAAATGCACTTTCTCACTAGCTCTGACACGAGACATGCAAAGGTAATGTGCTCCTCTCCCTTTCTCTCTCTCTCTCTCTTTTTTTTTTTTCAGCATGTAGAAACTTGTTATCGGTTTCATTGTGCAGATGAAAAACTACGTCTTGAGCAACACCTATAAATGCCACAGGGCTGTTTATTTTCGAGTGTTTACTGAGGATGTATTATGTTTTAGTGTCTCTATCATAAATACCTTTTTGTTAATCTTTCACCCTCACTAAATCTATTACAAGCTTTAATCAACCTTTCTAAGCAGTAATAAAGTGCTATCAGCAGTTGGCAGAGATTATAAGTGACAGACCCTAATGTTTTCTAATGATTGTCATTATTTAGGAGGTTGTTTGTAGTTTTACGGGAAAATAATTAGATCTCTTGGATACATTTGAAGAGAGGGGAGTGTGCCTCTTCTCATAGTTTATGCTCAAGAAATCTAATTTGTAAATAGTTACTTAAAAATTAAAAAAAACCCGAACCCAACAAGTGAGAGCTGAGTGGAAATTCAAGATGTATTTAGGCAAATGCAGGTGAACAGAGCATGTTTTATGCTAAAAAGGCAAGAGATTCCCCAGATGAATACATGCAGTTCAAGTTTTTCACCTATTGTCAACAGGATCTGAAGGCTGAATTTCCAGGAATACATCTCCCTCTGTATCAGCTTGTCAGCTTATTACACACAGAGAAGTAGTCTTCACAGAACTATTCTTTTATATTATGCAAATTATTTTTCCCCTTAAGAATGAGTTAATATTCTTTCACTTACATGCCATGTTTCTGCAGCTGGTGAAGTGAAAAGATCCAAATGAGACATAAACCAAGAAGAGATTTTCTTGGTCCCCTTTAGGTCTAAAGAATCGGTTTGTTTGGGTTTTTCCCACACAGAAGATCCTGCGAGCGCTGTGTTCTGGCCCAATTTCAGATTTGATAGACTCAAATGAGATACGTTTCCCTGCAGTCTCAATGGCATGACTGTAGTTTAATTTTTACGGTTCTGATTTGCAGCGTGGCTGAATCCTAAGTGTGGCACCAGCTAAACGTTGGGCTTGTGCTCCAAGCGTCGTGCGCTGTCAGCTGTCCCCATCTCCTCTGCCCCATGGACCCCCAGTCCCCAGCTCCTTGCTCTGCTGAGGCCCCAGAGCTGCAGAGGCATCGTACGGTGTGTGTTCTCCTCCTTTTCTTGTTTCCTCCTCTCCTGTGTGACCCCAGATGTGTGTTTTTCGAGGACGGGCACCTCTGAGAGCGCATCTGCTGCTTGGGGTGAGTACCTGTGGTGCTCCCAGTGGAGACTCTCCAGGTACTCGCTCGTCCCCCCAAAACCGAACCCCTCACCAGCACCAGGCAGGGAGTGTTTGAGAATTTAATGTTGTTTCATGCCCAGTGAACGCTCACTGCTGACCTGATTTCAGTGGGTGTAAAAAAGCCCCGTGCAGGTGTTTGGGTCTCATGGATGCGTGGGCACAAGTGAACACGCACATGCACAGTCCTCTAGGCCGTGACCAGTTTAAGCAGGAGCGTGAACCAAATCAGATTAGTGTAACTGAACTGTGTCTTAGCTTTTTAATCGCAGACCCCGTCCAGGATTCTTTTAAGCCTCAGACCTGCGGTTCATCCCCCGAGTGCACTCTGTTCTCTGACTTCAGTTTGCCTCTTGCTTGGCGTGAGCGTCAGCCCTGCACTTGAGATGAACTCAGACCTTTTTATTTCGCGAATGATTATTAATTTCTGTATATTTTTTTGAAAAGCTTGGTTTATTTCTCGCGGTGGGTTTCTGTTGGCCGCCGTAAATGTTGACTCTCTTTATTCCTGTCATCACCTCTTAGGCATTCGTGGAGCGTTACGCTGACCGCCCTTTCTTGTCTCTAGCGATCTCTGTTTCTGCACATATCAGAAACTTCCTTGTTTAATTCTGCTTACAAAAAGGATGATATGTTTTAAAAAAAAATCGAACTGATTTTTAGTTCCTTAGTAAAAACTAATTAGTGTTATTTTTCTAAGCAAGCTGGGCATTTTTTAGCAGTTACTCTCTTTTCTCCAGCTCTCCGTTACCCTGGAGAAGGATTCTCATCCTACAGATACTATAGAGCAAGCAGAACACCCAACTTGAAAGGACTGGCAGTGTTTAAAGTTAGCATTTGGAGTATATCTGCAAGAAGCAGCACCAGTGTTTAAATGGGAAATTCCAGACTATAAATTCTTTTTCGGCTAGATTATATGCAGTACAAGTGTTGACTTTCAATTTATACCTTCGATATGACTCATTGAATGTTCTGATTCTTAGTTTATTTGTCCTGTCTTCAGCAAAATGGATTGAATATAGGGTTATCCAACCATGATGCGTTGTCTCTGTGCCTCAGATGTTATATTGATGAAATCTTAGTGTCTGGCACTATCTAAGAGGAATATAAAAATTTGATTTGGTCTGCAGCCAGCTTTCCTCCCACTCTGGAACAATGATGGAACATCTGGGAGAATGCTGTATTCATTAACCCGAATCCTGAACACTTCGCATAATACCTGATCCTGTAAGAATCTGCTTCGTTTTCCAGCCCGTGCAATTTGCGCTGGATGCGGCGAGAGCACATTCAGTCAAAGGCCCTTGTCTCTTTTACATTTTTGAGCTTTTATGTGACATTATGCTCTGTCATAATTGATGATAACAAGATTCCCATTTGTTATCTGGTTCTGAATGCCAGTTACATGCATGGTGGCTCCCTCTGCTCGCTCTCCTCCAACATTTTCTCTTTATTTGTCAGTTGTGTTTTCAGCTGGAGACCTCAGGGTTTTATCTCGCCCATCGCCTCAGCTGAAGCCATATGCCAAGAGGCCTCTTAACTTTCCTGAGGATGGATCTTGGACTATCAGGCTGGTGTCGGCGTGCCACCTTTATTGTTTTTCCTGTTTTCATCATCTCCCCTTCTCACAGTGGCAGATGCACAGCAGCATTGTGGCTGGCAGAATAGCCATTTTCCTCCTGGGGTTTGGTGCTGCGCTCTGGCCAGCTGCTGCAGGAGATACAAAAGGGTTGCAGTTGGTACATCCCATAGTTTGAACATCCCCTGTGATTTCAGAGTCTGCGCCTGCCTGAGAAAGGGACTGTGCTTATGTCTCCCCGTGACCCCAGACCCTCTGCGTGAATTTGAGATTAAATAAAGCTCAGCTCCTGAAATTCTTATTTAAAAATAGCTGTCCTGCTGCAGAAAATGGGAGCTCAGACGTCTCTTGTGGAAAAGGAGAAATAAGACAATGGTTAGAGCAGTAACCTGGATTTTTTTTTTCTCCTTTACATTATAGATGTGCCTCGTGCTTGACCTTGAGCAAATCCTGCAGTCCGAGATCCAGAAAATACTTAAGCACCTAAATCCCTCTGTGGGATTTAGCCACCTGGATAGGAGGAAGGTCCAAATTTCCAAAGATCCTACGTTTTTCAGAGCGTCTCATCTGCGCTGTGGACGTGGAAGCTGATAGTTTTCTTGGGCAGGATGTCATGAGAACAGATGCACCATGTTTGTCACATGTAAACTGCTGGTCCCTGCCAAGCCCAAACACTGCCCCAAAACAAGGTAAAAATGGATACTATGCAATTATCTGCCCCTTCCTCTGATTTTTTAAAAAATAAGCCATTTCCATGCAGGGTTTGGCAGAGGTGGAGGTGTGTTCAGGACTGGAACTGCTTATTCCATCTTTGCATTTTATCAAACCAGCCCGCAAAGAAAACAGTGGCCCCCAAGGACCCCTTCTCAAGGCCTTGACATCAGCACGGCTGAAAGAGTTAAGGCCATTAGCTGGGTGCCATAAACATACTTAGCATGTTACATCTTCAAAGCGATGTACAAATACTGACTAATTAATCTTCAAAATAGCCTTACCTCCACACCCCACAGCCAACCCTGATTAAAAAGTAAATATTCCTCCTGCACATGTAATCAAGAGTCAGAGCTTTATGCTCTAAGAGGGTAATTGACTTGTGCCTCATTTATGATTTTGATAAACATTTCAGAGCGGTTCAAAGGATGCGGAGGCAGAGGGAAGGTCAATAGCTGTATTGGGGTAGAGAGTGAGGAGTGCTTCCTCCTCAGATACCATCAGTGTGTTTCGAGATGTCTTTCCACATCGATACGAAATGTTGATTCTTTATTATAGTCTTGTAGGTACCTGAAATTTCTGCTTGCCTTGCTCAGTGGTTTTATTGGAAGGCAGAAACACACCACAGTTCAGTTCACTTCAGCTCTTTCCTGAGAGAGGACCTAGTACTGAATACAGGGACCAAGTGTAATCCCGAGACCAGGGTGATGGTTAAGGGGAAACTGCTGTACTTAAAAAAAAAGTTTGCATTCATTTCAGATGAAACCGTGCATCTGAAAACTGACCCTAAGAGCAGGTAGATGGGAGATGCTTTACGATAATTGATTTGTCACATGAAACTGAGATAGTGACATTTAAAATAAAACCACTTGGGCGACTGCATATTGGAATCTGTTCTCACCAGACCTGAGTATTCGTGGTATTCGTGGAGTATTCATAGAGCTGCATCAGGTGAAACTACTCGGTGGTTTCACCGCCTTATTTCACCACCTTGTGAGGCGAAACTCTCACAAAAGCACTTGCAACTTCTAAAAATTTGTGTGGAATGGGGGTGCACAAAATCCCTTTGCAATAACCAGGTGTTTATACATGGAAACAGCACAAGAAATAAATGCTGATAAATACCAAGGAGCAGGGAGCAGGCAGCAGCAGGCTCAGAGGCCCTACATGAGGTAGAAGGGAAATCCACGGCCCTGTAGGTGAATGCAGAGAAAGGAGAGAAGCTCTTCTCTGGTCTCTTGCTGGCCTGTACGACCAAGGGGTTGTGCCAAGTCGAAGTCGTTATGGTTGTGCTCACCCTTGATTTTAGTGTGTAAGCACATTGATCGCTTGAGTCTTAGACCTTCTGTGTATTCGCTCAGATCAACTGATTCGTGGACGTATCTTGTCTGTCTGAGATCTGAGACTTAAAAGATTAACTTTTCTTTCTGGTTGAGAACACAGTCCTGAGTGACTGCTGGAGGTCACTCTGTCCACTCACTTGCAACACGTGGGTCATGGTTCTTTTTCTACTTTATGCTTTAGGATAAATATTTCAGGTGCCGAAGTCTATTACTGCTGGAGATTGGGATTATCGATGGATGTGATGAAATTAAAGGAAAGGAAGTCTGGAGTCAGGAAGCTGAAGTTTGTGTAGGTGAGTTGTATGGATCTCTGCATCGAGAGGTCAGATGTGCTTTCATACGCGATGAACGGCATTAGTTGCCTTGTGAGCACGGTATTTGTTCTTCTGAGTGCTCACCCTGGGACTCTGGATTACCACTGGAGCACTCCTGTAAGTAAAAAGATGTGTTCTTGCCAGCCCAATAGTGAATTGATTCTCTGGGCACATAAAGCGACTTGTGAAACTTATTATCAGACCAGAGTTTTAAAGATTACAAGGCAGTCCTAATAATGAGTAGTTTTTTCTTAGAAGCCGGTAAATTAGAATACTCATAAGGTATTAAAATATGCTGCCTGAAATTCGGGTGTGGTTGGTTAACAGAGTCAAAATAATGGATTCTTCCTGTGCACACATCGAGTTTGGTTTGCAAGATATTCCCGGTGCTGCTTTTGAATATTAAAAATCCAGCGTTCATCACAAAACCACTTCAGCCCCGTTTGACACACCTGGGCTCATGCCACAGCAGGATTATCTCTGATCTAATCACTAGGGAAAGTGGTCTTTTCAGGTCAGGACCGAGGTCATGGCTAGATTGTAGATAGCGAATTACGCCTCCTTTCTCCGAAGGATGCTTATTTACAGTATCAGGTGGTGCTCACTCATGTCTACTCCTTTCATCATTGAAATGCTAATACTCATTCATCAGTGTCACTGATACTCCGTGTGTGTGTGGGGGGCATATTTTATAATCTGGCACTGAAGTATTATTTTCAAAGGTAGAACTTCCTTAGCACTCCTAGGTGGTTTTATGTATGTATTTAGGTCAGTGGCTTTAGTAGATATTAAGTTTTTCAGCCATAATAATAATAATGTTGGACCTTTGTATCTAGCTTGTCGTTTTGAAGTGTATGTATAAGGTTTTAAGCAGTTGTAAAACATAGATCCTTGTGTTTGTGTTGAAATATTAAATGTTCAAGTGTCGTGAAATCCGCATCCACGGGATAATCCAACTACAGGAATACACTGCTTGTCTACTGTACGTTATGGTTTGTGTCATGCCACAGCCTTATCAGCAAATAATTGATTAAGATGCATATATTTAACAAGGACAGAATTCTTGCTCGAAATTAGATGAATATTTTGAGATGAAATATTTGGAACAAGGTGAAACACAGCTGAAGGCAATAGCTGTAAAAAATCTTTTGATCTTTTCTTTCTTCTCGCTATCATTTCCCTGGATCTGTTTTGGTATAGAAGTATCCAGAGGCTGTGAGTCTTTCAGACTGTTATATAAAAGATCGGTGCGGTTGCACTCAGCTCCTGGTGAGTCCCATAGAATCACCTTGGTGTTTCTCACCTCAGGATTTAATGTCCTGTACAAATGCTAGAGCCAAACTAGATGCAATATGGAGACAGGAGGAGACCAAAGCAGGTTTTAGTTTTCTCTTCCTTTGCCCTACTCATCTACACGTGGCAAATTGCTGGTTTTCATTGGTCTTTCAAGGACCTGAGACATGGCTGGATGATCACATTATGTTAGATTCCAAGCTGTCATGTGAGATTAATCCCTACTAAGTGCATACCTAGAGAGACGTGTCTCACCAAAAGGGCTCTCGAGCACTGGCAGAGGCTGCCCAGGGAGGTGGTGGAGTCCCCATCCCCGGAGGCGTGTGAAACATGGGTGGGTGAGGTGCTTGGATGGATGATTTAGTAGCAGACAGGTATGGTTGGACTTGATGATCTCAAAGGTCTTTTCCCATCTGATGATTCTATGACNGTGAAACATGGGTAGATGAGGTGCTTGGGTGGATGATTTAGTAGCAGACAGGTATGGTCTCAAAGTTCTTTTCCCATCTGATGATTCTATGACTCTCTGGGAATGGAAGTGGAATGTCTAGATAATATCAAAAGTTAGTGAAACTCTGACTAAAAATAATAAGGACAGAGGAAGACCAGGGCCCTGTGGAGCTGTGTCTGTGGACGTCTATGGGAATGGAAAATAAACACACAGTTGGAGGATGTGGCAGAAGCCAGGTGAGTGCACTGAAATTGCTGCCCAGGCACGTTTCTAGACTCATTTAGCGGCTGTCAGAGAGCAACAGGCAGTGCTAGGACGTGATCTGTGTCATCCTAAGGGTGATATCTAGGTCTGTGCTAGTGAAGCCCGTGTTCTGCTCTGTCAACTGCAAGAGGGGCATCTCTCCTGCCAGGTCAGTCACGAACAGCTGCTTTACAGACAGTCAGAAATAGGTGAGGTGGGTTGTGTCCTGATCACACTGCAGGGAGTTCATCCATCGCACAATGTCTGACTGTAAACAGAGGGTCTGAAAGAGCAGTTTCATGTGGGTAAATAAAAGGGAAGGGAAATCCCTCACAAAAGGCCAGGTGGATTTTCACAGTATCTGGAACAGAGCAACGTGGACTTCCCAGCAAACAGAACAGTTTGTTCCGTTTCTATTGACATCAAAGAGATTTTGCTCCTGCATATGGCGAGGGAGGGAGCAGCGCTGGGCCCAGCATTTCCATTTTGGAGCCCTTATTAACCTCGTTTCGGAGCAGGTGAAGAGCAGAATGCAGATGTTGCTGGAGAAATAAAGCCTAGATTAAATAGGGCACATGTATCTTCGCATTAGTCCTGCTCACATATGCTTGAGGGATAACGTCTGTGTTGGACTCTGTGCTNTTGCCTTAATTTTCATCATCGAGGATAATTTGCTAAAAAAAAAAAAGGAATTTTAAAAAAAAAAAAAGAACCCCCAAACCATTCTGTTTTGCAGTGGGAATTTCTTTGCCAAGTCAAGTTCCTGGGGCACTTGGATTAGCAGCCAGCCCTCTCTTTGTTTATAGACACATCTACAGCTGGTATGAATCTCTCTCTACATATAACGCTGTTGCTGCTTAAATAGTTTTCCGAAGGAAGGCTCTGAGATCCGGCAGTGCGGTTGGATTTGTGTTTAAGAACGGGGAGGAGTAGCTGTGCTCTAATAGAATATCTCTTCAATATATTCGAGGCTAATCTCTTTGAACATATCTTTGTTGTAGAAGGCAAAAATCCATCAAATCCATTCCGTAGGCTGAATCTGAATCGAGTTCTGAATCTGACTAGCATGCAGATCCAAACCCTATTAAAGGGACTGGTTCTTTTGTACGCAGGAGACAGGTAGGATGTGGAGCTGTTTGTCACAGCGTATTGTTCAGGTTGAGTTTGGTGAGGCTGATAACTGTAATAAGTTAAATAAACCTGCGCTGTGAGAAATGCAAACTGTGTTCCTCGTAGGTGAAGCTGTAACCAGCTGTGATCTGAGCTGTAATATGGCGCATTCCTTTTTCTGTCTTATGTGCAACCACTCCATGACAAATGCTTTCACTCTGCAGATATTAGGAGTATTTAAACATTTAACTATCTCATACTTGCTTTGATAATTTTCTTCCTGAGTCTCCTATACCTAAAGACATTTATTTCCAGAGACGTGTCTTCTGTTTTGCTGTTTTTCTGTGATTTTACTACACAGTTAGTACCTTCCCCTGACACAGTTATGGAACTAGAGAAATAACTATTGATGCAGCTACTAGACTTTAAGCTTTTGATCTGTTCTGTAGAACAGAAACTGCAGGCACAGTAAAATAAAATAGGCCTGATGAATGTTGTTTGCTTTCAGGCTTGTTTGGGCCAAATATACGCTGGAGGGGGATAATCAGCAGTGTAAAACTCAGATGTTGGAGAAGGGTGAAGGTACCTTGCTCCCAGGCCATTGAGGTGTTGTGTGACTCTGCCCCATCTGCAGACACGTCGGGAATGGTCTGTTATCTCTGGAGACCACTGGACTCTGCACTTCCCAGTGGGATCAGCCTGTGAAGGAGCCTCTCTAGCATTCACCCCTCTTAGAGGTGTCCCAGCATCCCAGCCCCAAGGTGGCCACGGTGGCAGAACAGGTACGCGGGGGACACGTCAACTGGCTCAATCCCTGCCGTGGGAGCCCCAGGCAGTGTCCTCTGCGCTGGACGCAGCCTGAGAATGCTGTGTGCCTCCTTAAAGGCTATAGGACTTTTTCAGAGTTATTTGGAAGGGTGAGCTCATGAAATGTATTTAAGAACAGCAAGACTTGCTGTGAAGCTGTGCAGAAATTTTAAAAACCACAACTTATTTCACGTAGAGGCACCAAAGGCTTTGAGGAAGGGTTGAAACGTCAAAAACTGTTATTTCCCACTGGAATAGAAAAAAAAAATCACTGAGTGAGACATATTTCTCAGTGTGAAGCTTTTCATTAAGAGATTGGCACGGTGTGATGTGAAAGAAGAAATCGGAGGTTACACTGCTTTCCTAACAAATGAGGAGATTTTTTAACACTGAGGCGCTTGCAACTTGATTTTTCCTTTGTAAAAGTCAAGGTTTGATTATAGTTCCTGCATTATTATTTATAGTTTAGCAGTTATCCACGCCACGTCCTTGGCTGTGGCATTGCAGCTTGCACCATCTATGTCTGCTTCATAAATTTATTGATCTCATTAGAAGATAAAAATGACAAAGATAGCTCATAATACTTCTGAGAAATGTAAAACCATTAGCAGGTCATTGTCAAAGTTATAACATGTCCTTTTAAGCTGCTTAGCAAACTGGTGGCAGCCTATGATACAGGGATTAACCTGTGCCAGGAGTGACGGAGAGGTTCGCGGCGGATGGTTAATATTCAGCCTGCCTGCAAAGCTTTGAAGCCGCCTAACAAAACGATACAATGGAGAGATAAACAGAAATGCATTAAAAACAAAAGGAATAGAAGTTTTCATTCCCGTCCTTTATCTTGGTCTCTGACACAGAAGGAGCAGGTTGGGTGTTAGAGGTTGGTCTGAAATTAGAGTTGCTTTTTTCACTTAGGTTTGGCTCCCCCGGGGAAAAGATCCTCTCCGGCTTTGCTGTGGGAGTGCAGGCTGACCTTGGCTGACACCCTAAGCCAGCTTTGCCTGAGGTGAGACCTTGCGGAGCTCTCCTGGAGCCACGTTCAGGCATGTGGGTGTAAGGAGAATCTCAGATACTTGGCACTGGTGAGACGGCTNCATCTCAGATACTCAGCACTGGTGAGACTGC
>WAAB01015940.1:0-38019 GCA_013389865.1 Piaya cayana
TCTATGATTCTATGAAGTTTCTACTTAAATACTTAAGAAATAGAAGCTGTGGGTGTCTCTGCTACAAAGACTGTGAAATGCTGTAAATCAGCACGAGATGAGAGGATATTATGCATATCTCACATATTGATTTCTGCTTGTTGGGCTTTTACACGATGTTGACTCTGTGAAGTCTGACTGCCAAATGAGTTCTACTCCAAACAGGCTCTTGGACTGTGGTCCCACCAGGTATTTCATTACCTGTCATGTTAAAAGAAAGATGAATTACGACAAGGGCTCACTGTGCTTCCAGATTTCCCAGTTTATCAAGCTTATATGTGGCTTTCCTAGGTAGGAGCTGTGTGAAATTTAGAAATTCCTCTTCCTTCTTTGATTACTTTATTTTGAGAAACAAGTATTCACAGCCACGATGCCTGCCAGTCAGTTGGCCACTCCTCGGTACCTAACTGACCTGCAGCTACAAAGAGTTCCTGTCTGTCACAAACCAGTTGCATGCTATGTAGCTGGTAGCTTAAATGCTTTCTTTTTGCAGGTTTCTCTTGTGAACAAGTTGTCAAGCTGCAAGATACTAAGATCATACCTCCAGATATTTCAGCTAGGAGCCACACTGATCTGTGTAGAAACTGTGAGCCACATCACTGAAATCCAACTACTGAAGCAACCTTCTCTGAAGTTCAAGGATCAGCTTTTCTGGATTCAGTATATTATTGCTTATCAGATGGGATGTTAAACATAGCATTGCAGATAGATACCAGGGTAATTACATAGGGAGGTTCTCATACCATATAACTTAGGAGCTACTAAAGTACTCAAGTCACCTTAAGAGTCCGCAAAGAAACACTGATTCCCTCAGGGTAGAATTCAAAGCATCAAGATTAAATATCTAGGAGATTTTAAAATAGCTGATGTGAACATACCAGCTGCCTTTCATATTTTGTAATTCTCCTTGTACTTTAACTGGTCATGACATTTCTCCCAACCTCCTTGTATAAAGCTCTTGTGTGATCTTACGGAAGTCTGTTAGACTTCTATTGCATCCCACAGTATGGGAGGCCTAGTCTCCCAAGTCATCCTTTGGTAGCAGGGGGATTCTGCTAATGTATGCAGTAGGGACTTATAAAATATGACTGCATGTTTGATCCCTGGTGTTCCAAATTGAAGATATGGTGCTGGGTTCATGTGAAATGCCTGTGTCAGCAAGTGCTTGAATTGATGCATACTCCTGAGGTGTTTGACACATGATTAATACGTTTTCTTATTCCAGGCTCTAATTTGTGAGGCTACTACACACAATATTTATACTACATGTCACTCACCCGTGTAATTATCTCATGAGTTTAAGCTGAAGCAAGGCCTGAAACATAGAAAGAAGAAAAAAAACATTCAGCAAGGTTAATCTCCGCATTGTACTACGTTCTTGAAAGGACTGATTGGTTTGATCCTTTTCTGACAGATGCCAACAGCAGAAATGTTATTAAGTAGAATGTTGTGATACAAGAGGCTTCCTATAATATAGTCTTGATAAAAACATGTGAAACCTAGAATCATAGCAAACAGAGCTGGAAAGGACCTTAAAATGTCACCCACGGCAGGCTAGAGAGCCTGATTGATATTTCTTTAACCTCTTCTTTAAGAACCCTACAGATGGACTTCCCCAAGTGGGCTATTCCCTGGCTTTACTGCCCCTAATAGAGCCAAAATGCTTCCTGATGTCTTGCCAGAATCTTTTTTATGCTGCATATAAAGCCCGCTGCTTTTTGTCTTATCCATCATGGATGCAGAAAATGGAAGATTCCTCTTTTTGCAGCAGCCTTTTATGTATTTGAAAACTATTATCATGTTTCTGCTTCATTTTCTCTTCCATAGATTGCACAGAACAAATTAGTTCAATCTTTCGTTGCAGGTCATGTTTTCCAGTTCTCTGATCATTCTCATGCTGAATAATAAGAGCTTTGTGAAAAGAAAAAGGATCCAAAATTATTGCATATGTTATTATTATTATTAAAATTAATGATTCAATCACAATACATTTTATTTGGATTACTCCTAATCTAACTTTACCTTTAGTGCTTAATAATGTGTACACAGATGTATTGCTACAGTTTGTGCTTCAGTGTTATGTTGGCTCACAGTCTTTTTGAGTTGTATTTCAGGAAATTAAAAAACAAGCCTGTAAGCCAAATAGACATGCTCTCAGGACTAAGAAATACAGACATCCTCTCTTTCTCACTATATGGTAGCTAATGTTCTACTAATAAGAACAGATACTTGCCTAAAATTGTGTATCCACTGCCAATGCAGATGTTCACAGCAACGGTGTAAACAGCTTTATCTAGACTATCCTTCCTTGTCCTGTTGGGGACAGCCCCAGTCTCAGGAGCTTCTGCAGCTTCTGCTCTAAAACCCCCATAACCCAATTACCCCTCCAGTCCCTGCTTACTCCCTCCTCCCTGTGGGTGTCCGTGAGCTCAGTGACCACAGCATAATGGATGGGAGGCTCAGTCTAGGTTATGCTGCTGGCTTAGTGCCAGCCTTCCCTGTCTGATGAAGCTGCCAAAAAGCCTTCCTTTAGGCAGAGTTTGGAGGAGGGACTTTTCATGTTCTGCACGTGATACGAAAGTCCCGTTCTGAAGTGTTTGTGCATGTAGTGTTTCTGATTTAGCAGAAGGATGTTTTGAATGAAGACTTAAGAGATAGCCTTACACAGTATGCCAAATGTAAACACAAGGGCAGTCCCAAGGGGCTGTTATCAGAAAGAAGCTTCAGTTATTGACTCTTCCACTTGTGTAGCACCTAAGAATAAAGCTACTGAGGACCTATATAATTTCAAAAGAACCTTACTATATTTGATCCATATGTAAGGACTTAGTATAATACTTCCTATGGATTTGTTCTTGGGAAAATATTCTGTCCACAAGGAATGCAAGAAGAAACTTTGAAGTGTGTCTACCAAAACAGATGATCCTAAGTAAAGGTGAAGATAATTTATATTCCTGTTACTCCTAGTGCTATACAGAGAGATATCTGACAACAATTGAACTGGAAAATGAAAACTTTTCAAGGAATCTGCTCTATTAAGAGATGCGCTCTTCATTTTCTCTTGCAATTTAAGAGAGAAAGGAGAGGAACAAAACCAGAGGGGAAAAAAAGGAGGAACAAAAGAAATTCACTCAAAAAGAAGGAAACCAAAGAATATCAACTAAAAACAAGAGAAAGACTGGCATAAAAAGACATTTTTTCAGCCTCAGAATGCAGCCAGCAGCCAAGCACTGCAGGTGAGATCACCACCAAATCCCCTCTGTAGGGAGAGATACTCTTGGAGGACATGCTACCAGTATAGGGGTTAGGAAAGAAAGTGTAATTTTACAAGACTGGACTTCAGATGGATTCTCTAGGCACCAGAATTCAAGCTGTCTTCCAGTTACTGAATGAAGTTCAGTGGCCTGTTTTGCCTTTTAGGTTTCTCTTCTTTGATTTACCTATTATTTTTGGACTAAAGCTTCAGTGAGCTATGACAATTAAAAAAAGACTTAGCTTTTAGTTTAAGGTACAATGACTTTGGATTTTGCTCACAGAGAAAAATGTTCCCTGTGGAAAGTTGATATTTTTATACAAGAACATGTAATCTCAACTGGAACATCCTTTTGAGGGAGATAGAACAAAAGAAATGGGATATAATCAGAATTTTACAGACTGCTCTAGTCTCTTATTTCCCCTGTAAAATAAATTATGCATTAATTTCTTAGAGTTCCCTGGGTCATACAACTCCTAATATTCCCCAAAGGGTGCTCAGCATCCTAATGCACCCAACAATGATGTCACATCTGTGAATTGCCACCACCAGAATAAATTATTTATAATCTGACATGCACGTGCTTTCTTTTGTTAAGTGGTGGCCTTGCCCCTGCGAAGGCACTGTTTGGAGGATTGATTACGAGGCATGTGCCTTTGGCTTCCAGACCCCTTGGCCTGCATTTGCAGTAGTCTAGGGACCTGAAAACAAAATCCCCACCTCCCAGCACCCCCAGGACCAGAGCAGAGCAGTGAACAGTGAGCCCAGCATGCCCCCATGGCACCTGTGAGGTTTCCACACCAGTGTGCCTGCCTTCTGGTTCCAACCTGTCTGTGAGCAAAAACACAGACAAAGAAATTTCATTTTCCTGGAGCCATTCACAGGGCAGGAGTTCCCTGTTTCTGAGCTCAATTCTCCAGGCTGTTTAAGAAGCTGTCGTTAGCTCGGTGTGTTATAATGTTAAAAAGCCAAAGAGGTCCACAAGCCACAGAAGTAATAAAATTGACTTTCCAGAGGATTTGTTTCTGATGCTTGAAAGACTTTTTAAACTGAACTACAAGACAGTAGTTCCCCTTTAGATACAAACTGCTCCTTTAGTTATAAACAACTCCATTAGTTATAAAATGAGTCCTGTTCTCCCTTGGAGCTCCCTTCCCACAGAGAGTATGATGGTAACACGCAGGGTGCTGTGCATGATCTAAAAGTTAGAGCTAAGAGCATTGACAGTGAGTTGAGAAAACAATGGAATTGCTTAAGCTTGGTCCCATATCTCTGCCAGTGACTACTTTATGAAAAGGAGGGAAATGGATTTATTTAGGATACTTCGACCCCTCTCTCAGGTGTGACTGAAATCTGCTGAGTGGTTTGAACATCATGGAGAAAGGAAGGGAAAAGCAAACAGGCATGCACAGGCTTGCTTTTTTTTTTGTAAGAAACCAGACTAGAAAATATGCTTAAGGTATGTTCAGATACTGCACTGACCTTGAGCTCTCTCACTTCATTAATTTTGTGATTTTATTACCACATTTTCCAATTAAAAAAATTCTCTTCCATTTTCCTGTGTAAGAATTCTTGTCCCTCCCTCTTCTACCCCTCTCCAATCTCCCCATTTCTTTCAGCTCTCATAATCCTTGGTGTGATAATGGCTAAGGAAATGTTTTCAGACAAAAGCCTGATATTTTAATTTTGATAACCTCCCTGAGCAGCAAGGTTTGTGTGGGATGGAGATTAATGAAAACGATGCACAATGTGCCCCTGTCACCAGGTAGAGTTAAGAAGCAGATAACTCTCAGGGAAGGAAATGGCTCTAAAGGGGAATAAGTAATAACATTTTAATTTTTCATGCATCCCTACTCACTGAATCCTTTCTTTAAAGGAAGGAGAACCCAAACTGTGAGCAAAGAGAAGATGAAAACAAAGCAGTAGCCTTAGTCTTGGGGTGGGCGCATATGGGAGAAGGGCCTAGGGGGTCCCTGCCAGTTGCAGTAATTGGGACTGACCCAATTACTGTAGCAAGGGGCTGGTTTTCTGCACATTTTTATCACCTATTCTAGGAGCTCAGTAAGATGCACAAACAAATAATCCCCTAATCCATGTGGTGCCCACTGTTGTGGCTGGCTGAGGCAGAGGGGGAGGGAAAGATGGCATTGGGGCAAAACCCTGAGCAGTCCTTACAGGGCTTGAAGGGCACTGTGATGCACCAAGACCTAGAATCTGCCCAGGCAGTGCTGTGGGTACACAGCTTGGCAGCTGGCCTGCCTGACAGAAGGAGATTCCCTGCTTCCTAGGGATGCTTTCACTTGCTATGTAGCTTTCAGCTAGTGGGGATTGCCTTGAGCCCCAAGAGGTGCTGAGAAACCTATTCACTTTCCTCTGATTCCCAGGGCTCATCAGGAGACACTGAATCCATGGCACAATTGGGTCCTTCAGCAGGAAGCGCTCCCCCTGCCCCAAGACTTGCACAGCCAGAGTCTTTGTTGAGGTGTGGAGGTATCCACCCGCTGATATTTATCACTGCATTTCACAGTGAAACCAACTGCAGAATCACATCCCTAGCAAAACATGTCGCATGTGCTTTCCCCTAAATAGGGCTGAGTAGGAGAGATATAGGAAAGATGACTCCTGCTTTCTGAGGGTGGAGGTTGAAAAATGTTTTCAGGGAAGCTGCAAACACAGCCGCCCTGGCCCCCCATTCCCTCTCTCACAGACTTTCTGCATCTCACAGGTAGCCACCACCAAGAGGTAGTGTAGGCATGGACAGAGAGGTGAAGATTTAGCTCCTTCCTAGTGTTTTACCTGCAAAGCCTGATTTCTCCCTTAATAGTTGCCCATGCCCTTATTTTGTGATCACATACCTACAATACAGTTTTAACTCTTTGAGCATAGCTGTTGTCTTTACTAATCTCCCATCACCTCACTCAAATTGTATTACAATGAGAAATTACTAAATGACTGAAGGAGTCATGGAGAAGTAACTCACTCCTTGACTTTCCTTCTTGTGAAATAAGCCTCTAAAAATTGTTTCTGAAGTGTTTCATGATTGATGATAACAATGCTCTGTCAAATGGTTTGAGAATCTATTCCCAAATACTTTCTAAATGAGTACATAGGCCAAGAGAGCTGATAGAATGAGGGCAGGGAGGAAGGCTACCTGGAAGTGTGGAGGAGACAGTGAATGATTAAAAACATGCAACTACAGTACATATACTGCATAACAAAAATGATAAACTGCAATGAAAATGGAAGATGGTGGCTTTGCATGGGACATCTAGAAGCTGTTACCCATCATGTTGCTTACCTGTCACTCTTTGCATGAGGAAGCCACAAGAATATACTTGCAGAACTGAGAACAACATGGCCAAACTGCAGCCCCCAATTCACTTTGCTGCAGTCAGGGAATCTGGGCTTCTGATAAAGAACAACATCTAGACAGTGATGGGAACCACCCCTAAATAGTACTGGATATGGGTAAGAATTATTGAGTAGGTCGGACAACTTGGGGATCAGTCCCTGTTGCCCTTAATTATGAGTTCAAGTGTGAGCTTTTTAGTTTCCAGAAGGTCCAGACAGCAACACGCTCGTCAGCCTTGGCAACTCAAGAGATCGATGTCTTAACAAACCAGACTTGTGCAACCAACTCCTATATACATTTGATGACAGTTATCCGCAGGACTGCTTGCCCTGCTGGCCAGGTGGCAGGTCTGTCCTTGACTCCCATCTCCTGGCTTGCAGTCACACACCAGCTGCAGCTGAGGCAAATCTCAATATCTCATGTTTTGTTTTCTTACTTGTAATGTAACTGTAGACACATCAGCTTTCTTCTTTACCTGTCTGCACGGTACTCTGTTGACCTTGTGCATTTAATTTACTAAGTCTGTGGCTGGGCTTGAGCAATAACAGCCTAAGTGGAAAGCTCAAGAAATTGCATGTTTACATCCACATACATAAATAATCATAACAGACAAAAAATTATTCAACACATTTCACATTCTAATAAGCAAATGTTTCACCTGTGCTACTGACCCATGCAGCATTTAAGCTGTTTTGCCACAAGCTTTTTTCAGCATCAGAGATTCAGTGGCAGAACAGACTCTTCATGATGGTAAGACTACGTCTCGTTTTAGAAATGCTACAAGGTTCTGGGTTCACCTCATACATCTTGGAACTCCTTCTCATCTATCAGATATGACATACCATCAAGGAACTTGTCTTGCAGCAGCAGCTGTTTTCCTGGCTACGTGTTTTTGATGGAAGCTTCTGCTCTGCTCAGCTGTAGTCGTTTGGCTAAAACCAGGTATGTGTATTCATCTGTTGTGTAACAACATAGGAGTTTGTAAAAGGTGTGTTTGCTGTGCCTACTGGCTACCACGATGTGCATCTCCTTCTTAAATATAGTAAATTTTGTCCCTGATTCTCCTTTCAAAGGCTATTACCAAGTTTCACTCTTCTCATGACTAGAAACCTTCTGATGTGCAGCCTAAGTTTAGTCACAGGCATGGTGGGCCTGTTTGGTTTTACCACCTTGGTCCATTCCCTTACACTCTGTTGGATGTATTGACAGAGGACAATAGGTTCTCATCCTTCCTTTGCTTTGCTACTCTTTCCTGTTCCTCTTTCCCGTCCCCTTTGAGTGGCTGCATCCAACAACTCCTCCTACTGCCAAGCTGTCACCTGTCACCTGCAGCAGTCACTGAAGGCACAAGAGTATGTGTCTCCCCAAAGCCTTGTCTAAAAGCAAACAAACAGCCCAGGAAAACCTGCAGTATTTGCCTTGCAGGTAATCAGGTCATCAGGTGCAACTAGTTGGTGGCAGGTTTGAAGCAGACAGAAAGGAGACATCCCCTGCCTGGCAAACTGCTCAGCCAAAGAACTTCTTGGTACCCCACGGTGGTGATGATGCTAAATGTTTACAGGGACTCAGACAATTACACAAATTACGATTGAGGGCTGTTAAAAACAAACCCACTTGTCTCTCCTACAAAACTCCTCCGGCTGAAACTCGCTAGGGGCAGAGGAAAAAAATATCTCTCGGGGAAGGATCGCTGGAAGGCTCCGGTGTTCAGCATCCCTGCTGCGGGGGCTGTGTGCCTGGAGAGGGGCGTGGCCAGGACCCTCCCTCGCTCCCTCAGGTGATGCTGTGGCTCGGGGAGCAAAGAGAGAGGGGAGCTAGAAATAATTACAAAAAAATAACGAAGGCAAGAGCCGTGGAGATCTTTCCAGGCGAGATTCCTGTTCCGAGCCCCTCAGAAACCTGGCGGGGGCTGGTTGCTGTCGCTGGGTGTCAGTGTTGGACCCGGTAAAGGGAGCTGCGCATCCCGGGATGCAGCGGGATGTCCCGGTCCAAGGCAACCAGGGGCCCGGCTCTGGGATGGACTCTCCTCATTCGAGTGGTTTTGTCAGCGTGTTCTCCTCTCCCTGGTCTTGTTACACACACACACCCCCCCACACACACACCCACACGCCCATCCCCCCGTTTTTTTAAAAAATTCAAGATCTCTGTGTTTTTCATGTTTCCCTAGGTTGAGACGCGACAGTCTGATCCGGATTTGGACACTGTCCCTCAACGAGGCCACTCTATGCACTGCACCTTCTGCCTTGACCTGGCAAAGGAGGGCTTCCACTTCATCAATTCCTCCTCTACCTGGCAAAGGAGGACTTCCACTTCATCAATTCCTATTCAAGCAGCCGGAAAGGAAAGGCTCACACATGATCCAAGAAGAGGATTTACGATGAGATTCCTAACGCAGCATTATGCCTCGCCCTCTCAGCACATCAATGTGCTCCCAAGTTTTTGAGGAATTACAGTAGTGGTTCCAAAACCTTTGGTCATGGATCATAGGTGCAAGGACTACATTGGGGGGGGCTTATGGAAGGTAACTAAACACAGCAAGCTGATTGCCAGTGGGCTTATAGTTAATCCGTTCGTGCAGGCATCCAGTGGAAAATACACAGGTCTCCTCAAACAGGAAAAAGATTAGAAGGAGCTGTCTCTGAAGTTTAACCCACACTGAAGATCGTTGTTTCTACTTAATTTTCAGTCAAATGCCTACATTTGATTTGAAACAGTTCATCATATAAATACCCTTTTCTTTTTTCTGGATGATACCGGAGAAGTATTTGCTTATATGTACTACTGTTTCTCTGGAATGAGAAAATCAATTGTGAGCATAAATGCCCTATCATTAAACATTATAGTCAAAAGTCAGTGCTGCTCCTATAGGAATATATGTTGTTAGAAATTGTACAGTACAAATAGTATGTTTTTTGAACTGGACTGCTGCTTGAAGCCCTGGCTTTACAAAATCTTTCTCTGTTAATGTTACGCACTGTGAGTTGCCTGATTGAAGTTCAGCAGGGCTGTTTGTGCTACGTGAAGCTAAGCAGACAGTCAAGGCTTTGAGGGGCTGGAGGCTTACAGAGGAGGCAATGGGCCATAAGTCTGCTCCCTTAAGGGCAGACGAGGGAACAACTAATAACTTTGACTTTGTGATAAGGATCTGTTTGTCTAAGGATGTGTCTATGTGGTCTTCAGGGCTGATAGATTTTTTTTCTGCTAAGATTCCAGGAAAGCTGAAGGGCAGCTACCTCTCAGTACCTGGGTCTGTGCATTAGCATGACATTTAGTGCAAAGAATACATGTTGCCATGCAGACATATAATGCCTTTAGTATGTCACATGGATTTGCCCTCCTAAGAACTGGAGAAAAGCGGTAGAAAGTCAGACCAGCACTTCATTTAGTCCAGCACCCTGGCTCTGCTTTTGACCAACAGAAAATGCACAGGAAAAGTGGGGAAGAGAAAGAGCCAATATGAAGTTATTCACAACTGACAATGAACATCTGACAATGTTCAGGCTCTTTCTGGCGAGGCAATTAGATCCAAACTGTCATGTTTAATAATAACTGAATGTGAATGAATGAGTCTAAATATTTTTGAATGAATATATACCACTGAGTTCAGCATCCTGCAGCAATGTGCAGTACCGTTTTTGTTAGAGTCACAAGTCATCCTTTAACTGCTATTCTCTCATTCCAGAAAGCTAATCATTTATTGCTATATTTTCCTTGAAGCCCACCAAGTCAGCCTGTATGAGATTAGAGGCAAGATTTTGCTTGTCTTGTATCCTACAAACCAAACGCTGCTGTGGCTCCTACCTGTCCTGTCTCACATCTGCTCTGTAACTGACTACATCAGTGGTCCACTCAACTGTAAGCCTCCCTGTGGCTGTCTCAAACAGGTAAACATCTTTGCATTGTTAGGTTCTGGCATGGGACAATATCAGATGAAATTTGAGCTATGCCTAATAATAGCATTGCTGTGCAGCATTTCTTTGGGAACAGCAGGAATTGTTCTTTCAGTGCTGCTGGATTTTATGCACGTGATTGAATATTCCCATGTTCTTTCTTCCTTTTCTTAAGTGATAGAGTCTGCTGGCCCTTTAGGAGGAACCCATCCACCATGCATGCGTCAACACCCACGACAATCCTCTACGCAGAGGAGCCTCACAGTTTTCCTTTATGGTTGATGGAGTTTCTGTGGTTGGTTGATTAGACAGGAGTGGAAGAAATCAACTTCTACAGCAAATGGGAAACAGCAAGGCACAGAAAATGACCCTCTACTGTGCCCAACTATTAAAGGAGACTTGATCAGAGGGGTGGAACAATTCTTCTCTGAAGACAGGCTGAGAGAGTTTGGGTTATTAAACCTAGAGAAAAAAGGCTCCAGGGAGACCTTATCACGGTCTTTCTATACTTAAAGGGGACCTACAAGAATTCTATTAAAGACAAGTTGAATGGCAGCCTAAGATTTTTGAGGCATTTTCTTTTCTTTTTTTTTTCAGTAGATTTCATTGTTCCTCACCTTGATGCAGGGGAACTGTGAAGATGTTAAGTGGCTAAGGCTACCAGTTTTGGTCAATAGGAAGGATGTTTATTTTTCTTCAGGAACTTCATTATTAGAAAAGAAAAAAGGTGGACCTGACACTCTTGGAGTACTCATGTTATATATAATTCTCTTATTACTACTGGCCTTAAAATACCTCAGCATGACAAGATCAGACCCAGTGTCATCCTTTTCTATTTAAATTTAATTTACACAAAATAATGTTCTTCTTGCTCCATTTCTTCCAATTCCCAATCTTTTCCTCCCTTGTTCATTTTTCTTTATAATTCCAAAGTTAGTCCCTCACCAATGTCACCCCCTTCCACAGCTGCACATTTCACCTTTACAAAACACAGCGAAAAGCCACCCGTTTATTTTGCATGTCATTTGTAGCTATTTGTTAAAATCACAATAACACTTCGCAGATTGTGTCACACAGTCATTTAGCAGATGCCATTCAAGGCTTTCGCAGACACACAGAAGTTATTGGTCTTCTCTGTTGTTCAATTTATTTTCCTTTAGCATCATTGTTACCTGCCCCCACTCTGTGTTTTAGCTATCTAGTACAATGCACAATATAGCACGATCTTCTTAGAATCATTTTTTGGCTTTTCTAGACTCCATTTGTTTTTTGTTCATCTGCCTCGCAGTGGCTTCGAGGGAAATTTTTAATGCTGATAGTGGGACTCTGGTGTGTGATTTAGCCTATGCCTGAATGCCTCTCTGAATCTGGGTAGGGGACAGTAAATGAAAGGTGGGGTGTGATGCACCACATTAAATCACACACTCCCAGTCAGTAACTGGGATGAGCTGAAGGGGCCCTGCGTTGGACAAACTGGGAAGCTCCCTTTCCCAGCTTTTGTTGCCTAACTGTTACTGCAGACAAATGTTTTTACCAAGAAACCGTATTTTCTTACTTGGATTTGTGTTCTTCATTCCTTCCCACGCAATAGCTGCTCCCCTCTGCTTAGGCAGCAATGCCTGCTCGCACAGGTCTAGCAGATGCCCTCAGAAAAAGATGTAATGGCAAAATCTTTGTCAGACTCTGGCCACCATTAAAGCAGGGCCTTATTCTCTGACACCCTGAGCACAACTATCTAGAGATAGGGGTAGTTTTAAGTTTCCCTGAGCTTCTCTGGGTTAGTGAGCCTGCTAAGAGTTCACCCTTTGCCAGCCCATCAACACGCTGCAGTGCTGTACTTCTTGGTCCTCTGAAAATCCCATTGTACAAAAATTATGGACACCACAATAAAACCGCATGGCTTTCTGACAGAAATATCATTGGCTGCTATTATAAAAAGAACATATACCACAAACATTTAATAGAAAGACATTCACATCTTGAAGCTCAGGTAATGAGGCAGCCAAGCATGACGGTTGTTGGGTGTAACAGCAGTTAGTGCTGAAGCTAAGCAGCTAATATATTAACGCATACATATATGGCTGATTATGTATTATTACTACAATTAAGGAATATTGCCAGTGGAATACAATGTTATGACAGTGTAATGTTCTCTAAACTACCCTCTTGGCAGATATAAAAAATAAATGGAAAATCTGGAGACAAAAAGCCCATGAATTGCACAGTGGATAAATTTGGCCCACCTTCCTCTCTAGCGTAACATGGTTGGCTCTGGATTGTGATGCTGGGTCACTTGCTTGTATCACAACATCATCTGCCTGTGGCAACCATTTAATACCCATCTGAGTCCCAGTCACCATAGTGTCACAGCTGAAAAGAGCAAAACCTCTGCTGAGGCTGACATGAACATTTCCTTTGTTTTCCTCCTTCTTTTTTTTTTTTTTTTTCTCTACATGGTCTTTTGGCTCACTAAAGCAGGAGTTAAAAGCAAAAGAAACCTCTGGATGTGGATTTTGTGGCAGCCTTACTGAGTCATAATGTTTAAAAATGAGCCGTGCACTCATCACCCACTGAACTGGGGCTCAAGTGTTAGGATTAAATAACTAGTGCTCCAAAAGGCATTTAGTATCAGGGTCGTGTGAAACTGTCACTATTGCCCAGCATAAACCTTCAAGGGTCAAGACTACTTGGCAAGCACAAGACAAGCCATTCTTGAGAGTCACAGCTGAGTCTGTACCACTGAAGAAAACTAGCTACAGTTAGACAAGGTTGTCTTTTTGTGGTAGATCTGTGCCCAGATGTTTGAATGATGACAGCTTTGGAGGTGCTGCAAGGAAAGGCAAAAGGAAATATAGAATGATTGCCTTCAGGTTTTCTAATCTCGTACCCAACACCTCCTCACCTGGGCTAAACCAGTCACTGCTGGGAAAACTCCATAGCATAGAGCGCTGTTGATTTACACCAGGCACAAATCTGCCTGTTAAAATCTTTGTGTCCTAGAAATTTCCTTCTCTTTACTAGCTCAATTTACATGGACAGGTGAGTGTATCAAGGTAGAGAGCAGCTGTAGGAGAGCAGCAATGAGCCCCTACTGGCTTCTAACAGCAGCGTTATGTTAACAGTTATTGAATGAGGTGAAAATAAGCTGAGGGGAAGCATGTAAGGAAAATTCAGGGGCAAGTGGCAGAGCTCAGAGAGTCACATCATTAAGATACTGCAAGAAATAGAGGACGAACACCTGCAGATTATGAACATATTTTGCTAAACTCAGAATGACAGAGAAGTTTGCCAGTCTCCCTCTTCTCCAGTGCTCACACATACAGGCAGATTTCCTTTAAAATAAAACCACTATAAAACCTTCCAAGTAACCCAGTGCAAAAGAAAATCTACCACAAGGCCTTGCTTAGCTGGAGGTGTATCTTTCAGCATCTTAACAATTACACAGTCCAGTGGACGATTATATTGTTTGCTTAAGAAAAACACTTATGTTCTAAAGAAGTGTTAAAAAAAAATAAAAAAAAGCAGACCCAGTTTTCAGGATCTCCAAGTGTGCATAGATAATATTTGTTTTTCAAATTTGCTTTCCTTTCTCTGCTTATTTATTTTATCTTTAGTGAGTAATTGAGATATCTCTAATAGACAGCACAGCAAGACAGCAAGATGGCACTGCTGGAAAAGACAGTGCCAGGACTGTCCACTGGAAAAAGTCAAGGTGATACCAGCTGTGGCAGCATGCACTTAGACACCTCAGGGCACTGAGTGCATGTGAAAGGGACAGAGAAATGTATTGTATTTATAATCTAAATTAAATGCAAAATTTGTTATAAGGGTTTTGTTCTGGTTTGTGTCTTAACCAGATAGCAAGGTGCTACTTAATGGGCTAAACTGCCTCTCAGTCCTGCAGTTGTGCTGACAATGTTGGTACCATTAACTCAAATAACTTGTCCCATGGCATTTTAGAAAAAATTTCCTTTAGAAGCATTTTGGGTCTTTTTTTACTTCTGAGCTCCAGTCTTCAAGAGAAGCTTGTGTCTTCCTTGCTGGTTCTGCAGATTCCTCTAAGCTGAAGATTCATGCATTGCCTCATGAGTGTGTGCTTGTAGCAACTCCTCAGGGTTTGTGGTGTGGTTCTTGTCCATGTTTCCCGTGGCGCTCTTGTAAGTCAGATCAGTACATTCGTACAGGAAAGGAATAGCCTACTCTGTTGGACTGTAACTTCAACTCACTGATCAGGTCACTTAGAATACTCCCATCACTGTTAGACACTAATATTTACATGTTAAATACACACTAGCACTTCTTCTGTTTCAGCTCAAGCATCAGCTCAAGAAGATGTGGATTTCTGTGACAGCCCTAGGGAGTGGGAGAGGAGGCAACCATTTGGCATGCACACAACACATGGCTTAAAGTGTTTTCCTGCTTGGAGTTTCTTACCTTTGAACACAGCCTCACCTAGTCAGAGCAGCTGTTTCACATACTTCATGAGACAGAGGTGGAAGAGATGCAGTCTCTTCATCTTATACCTCTTACACCTCTGATTCTTAGTTCATCCTGTTGGACTTGAACAGAAAGTTATGTCCACCATCCCTCCCAAAAGGAATGCAGCAGACCCTCCCAGAGAGTAAGCGGAGAAGGTGCTCAAGGTTTCCCTGTGAGGGGAAAGTACAGCTCCAGGTACAACTGGAGGCTGTTTTGTGGCTTCTAGCAGAGAGTTTTGAACATACCTGCAGGAGAGTCCTTTCTCTCAAAATTTGTCTCAAATGGTGGTAACACCTGCCCTAGGGAAATCCTGAAGCATGTCCTGGGAACTGGACCCACCATTTTTATTCTGAACAGCCTCCAAAGACAGCACTAAAGACCAAGAGGTTACCTATATAGTCATGCTCAAGTTGGACTCAGTATGATCTCGTGGTACTGGATCAGATTTGCCAAATCAGGTTCCAAACCTCATGCATTATCATGACTGAAGTCTGTCTAGACATCAGAGCATTTTCTATTATTAACAACCAACTTCCCTTCCTCCTTTCTCTCTCTGCAATTAGCTGTGAACAATGAGTCTTCCTGATGTCCTTTTGGAAAATGAAGAGATCAAATATATTCAGACTGTTCAAAAAATCACATGTCCTTAGGAAGAAAAAATGAGAGGTTGAGACACTGCTGTAGAGCTTGCAGTCAACTGATGTGAAAGCAGATTGTTTTAAAGGAATTTAATTGCAGCTGCTTGTTATCAAAGAACAAGAAAACCTGGGAAGATAGGACTGGAGATGGGCCAGAAAGAGAAGAGAAAGATGCTAAGCAAAAGCATTTTTATTCCTTACCTGTGAGAAACAGGCTAACAGCAGTAATTTCAGAATTTCCAACAGGCAGGGAGAGTGTTTGTAAAGTGTTTTCAAACAGTGTCTTGTCCCATCTCCAGGATTATTGTGGACTACTTTTAATGGGTAGGGTGTAGAGAAAGTGTTTTTAGAAACCCAGGAAAGCATTTAAGTACATAAACCACTTCAAGCCAGGGTGAAGCTACCTTGGACTCTATGGGGCACAAGTTCAACATATTAACCTATGACCTGTATGTGGGGACAGAGCATAGCCTCAGTAAGTTTGCAGTGATACAAAACTGAGGAGGAGTGCCTGATACACTAGAAGGCTGTGTTGCCATTCAATGAGATCTGGACAGGCTGGAGAGTTAGATGGGGAAGAATTTGATGAAGTAAAACAAAGGCAAGTGTAGAGTCCTGAACCTAGGGAGGAATAACCTCCATGCACCACTCCATGTTAGGGGTTGACCTGCTGGAAAGCAGGCCTATGGAGAATGATCTGGGAGTCCTGCTGGACAACAAGCTAGCAATGAGCCAGCAATGTGCTTTCATGGCCGAGAAGGCCAATAGTATCCTGGGGTACATTATGGAGAGAGTGGTTTGCAGGTTGAAGGAGGTTATCCTCCCATTCTGCTCTGCTCTAATGAGGCTGCATCTGGAGTGCTGTGTCCAGTTCTAGGCTCTACAGCTCAAGAAAGACAATGACCTGTTGGAGAGAGTCCATTGGAGGGCCACGAAGAAGTTTAGGGGACTGAAGCATCTCTTACAAGGAAAGGCTGAGAGGCTTGGGTATGTTTAGGTGGAGAAAAGAAGACTTAGATGGGACATTATCAATGCTTATAAATATCTGAAGGACAGGGGTCAAGAGGATGGGCTCAGACTCTTTTCAGTGATGACCAGCAGCGGGACAAGTGTTAATGGGCACAAACTGGAGCACAGGAAGTTCCATCTAAACATGAGGAAAAACTTCTTTACTGTGAGGGTGACAGAGCACTGGAACAGACTGTCCAGAGAAGTTGTGGAGTCTCCTTCTCTGGAGATACTCAAAACCCACCTGGATGTACTTCTGTGCAACCCACTCTGGGTGAAACTGCGTTAGCGGGATGTTGGACTGTTCTGTGATCTGTACTACTCAGCGGTATGAAGACTCAAGCTTGCTGCCAAAAAGTTACCAATATACTATGGAAAAGCTGATCAATTCTGTTTTCTAAACCAGAATCATCACCTCTACCTGTGATCATATACTGTGTAGACATACAGGTACACCATTTTCTATGCAGACTTATATTTTATGTCTTGATGTTTCCTGAGAAGGGCTACCATATGTTTTCTAGTGGTCTGGCTGGTTGCACAAGAGTTAAATATGTGTCACTCTTGCGGGCCTTGTGGCCATAGTTGAAAATCACTTTGTATAAACATCTTGTCCTCAGATCTGTATAAGGGCCTCTGTACAGCAAGGCTTTTCCCAAGAAATTATCTTGGTTTCATAAAAAACATTTCTTCTTCCCACAAACCTTACATCACTTGTGTAATATGGGAGTAATTTGAACACCTAAGGGGGAAAGCAAATTAGCATAAACCTACATATACACACATGCAAACAAATATGATATTTCATAAATGGATGAATTTGCTATGGCTCTGTCGATCAAAATGTTGTCTCCTTACCTGGTGTATTTTGCCACTGCTACTATGACTGTTCAGGCATAAGCTGTGTTATGATAGTGTTTCAGACACATTGTAGCACAGAGATAGCCCCATGCTATTCAATGGGCTTTATAAAAGGTTTTGGGGAAGCCTCATCAGGATTCAATAATGCACAGGATGGGGTGTCTGCAGACCGAATGCTAACAAGGGGAGGCTTAAAATTCTGAGGAGCTGCCTTACAAAATGGTAGCAGGCAATAAATGGTATTACAAGTAAAAGATTGCAAACATTTGAAATCTGGCTAGGTGAAACCAGTTATTTAATAAAGTCAGTGTTTGGCAGACAGTCATGGGAACCAGATATTTTCCTGGATCACATATTGTATGTCAATGGCAACAACAACAAAAGAAGGTTGTCATAGCCAAGCACCTGCCGCAGATTAAAAATATGGATTGGCTTTCAATTATTTTCAGGAAATTAACATTCAAAAAGAAGTAGTTTGACTACGTGCCATTGAAAGCCCAAACGCAGTTATGACCCAAATAAAAAAGTGTGTCAATGAAAACAACATGGAGGGAAGGAATCTGTCATGGTGGCATCTGTCAGAACCTCATGGTGTTTCAATGATTGATCTGAAAGGCTTTGGGTAAAGGGATTAGTTGATTACTTTGATATCCAGTACTTTTAAAATGTCACAGATATTCTGAAAGCTTAATTTTGCATTATAGACATAAAACAAAGTCTGTTAAAGCCTATGAGAACATTTGTAGGGTTGTCAAACCATACGGATTAATTTTGGGAGGTGGGAGATAGAAGGGAGGAAGAGCTATTTCTAGATGACAAAGATGATTATTCCAGTACTCCCTTTCTTACCCTCATGCTGGGTAGAAGATAATGCAGTCAGGCTGTGTTCTGCATCAAACTCCTTTTGTGAATTTCCATGCTTAGTTTAGTAAAGATACTTTTCATCAAAATCCTCCCTAACACTCCTTCTTTTGGGGTGGCTGATGATATGAAGTCCAGAACTGTCTGGGGAGAATCTGTGCACTGTGCAGCCGTGCTGAGATTGTTACCTAAGAAATCATAGAATAACCAGGTTGGAAAAGACCCACTGGATCATCGAGTCCAACCATTCGTATCAAACACTAAACCATGCCGCTCAGCACCTCATTCACCTGTGCCTTAAACACCTCCAGGGAAGGTGACTCAACCACCTCCCTGGGTAGTCTGTTCCTGTGCCAATATACATTATACAAAATACATTAGCTTTCTCTTTTATGACCAATTTATTTACAGCTGAAGAGCTTATTTTACTTGTATTTTTCTGTGAAGCAGATAATATTCAATCACCTGCTGAGTTATAGTCTAAAATACAGTAGGTCTTCATTATGCAGGGTGGTGAACTCATTTCTCTTTTGTAAAGGAGTTGAACATCCATTGACTACATCAGGTGCAGTTCAGACAATGCTGGAAAATGTTCTTTGTTTTACAAGAATTGAAAAGTGATTAAATACTTGACTATTATAATATGCTCACATAAGTTAATATCATTCTTCAATTTCCCATTGCAAATACTTGCTTTGTAAATTTTCACAACTGGAAAAACACAGGAATGGCTCAGATGTGACACATAAGGTTAACTTTTCATACTTATTTTCAAAATGCTTTAAACCAGCCCACTCATTTTGCTTTAGAAATTACAGGTAGGTTATGTTCTTTCTCAATAAACATTTCACAGGGACCTTTATTCTCAGGGTTTCAGTGAATATTATTATTATAGTGGGAAGCAGCAAGATGCAAATGCAGCTCACCACTACGGAAAGAATATGACATTATTCCTTCACATGGAATCCATCTTTTCCAGTGAACCTTCATGACAGCAGTATTTATGAGTAAAATATGGATTTTGGGAAAAAAAAATATAATAATATCTAAAAGACTTAAATCCATTATAATGAATTACAGGTCCAGTATTATGCAAGCTGATGAATTAAATCTTGTATTTTGAGGTATGAGTCTAGCTCCTAGCAGGGTAAGCTCTCTAGGTCAAGATTTTGCCCTACTCTGTATTGGTATAGCTGAGATACTATACTTTTTCACTAATCATTAATTCTTGTTTGCTGACAGGTCAGATATCAGATCTGGGTTTCCCCTTTCATCATTTGGATTATTCTTCAGAACTATTTCATTCAAAATGAGCAGAAGTTTCAGATACTAAAGCCTATTGGAGTTTAAAGTTATTATGCTTATATTCCCTGAATCCTTATGTCCATGGTTCTTTTGCTTTGTTTTCTAATGGCAGCAGAAGTGTTGCCTGCACCCATCCTACATTTGAGTTGAGAACTGAGAGGCTATCTGTATCACCCAGAGGCACTGCTTGAGCCTGTACCATATTTGCAGATATTTCTACATCATCTTCTAAGTATGGATGCATGAAAAATTAAGCGCAGTGAACACAAGTGTAGCAGTGGTTGAGCAGCAAAATGAAGGAAAACACAAATTACCTATATATGTTACATGCAGGTATATAATATATACTATACATAATATAATCTATATATAATAATATAGATATTTTTTGCATACCGTATAATATATTTTACATGTACCAGTCATAGANTGTCATTTGGATTATTCTTCAGGAGAACTATTTTTGGATACCGTATAATGTATTTTACATGTACCAGTCATAGAATAATTTGTTAATATTATTTGAATAACTCTGTTTCACAGAGATTCTGTATGAATTGGGAAAACTTTTGAGTAAGGAGACTTTAACAGCTGGTCTGACTGGAAGGGCATGGATAAAATGAGCAGCTGGTCCTGGTAATTTTATTTATCATTTCATGGAGAGTATTCACCAGAAAATGTCAGAAGAAGATGCGTAGTATTTCATCTGTGTGTTTTGCCTTAGGGCCCATCTATGGAAGTGATCACTAGTGTATATGCAATTAATTTTTTTTAAGGTTCAGCAATTTGCAGTAGCAGGGAAAAAAAATTGTGCCAGCACTGAGACATTAGGATGGTAGAAAAATGACTTTCTGCAGTGCAGTGGTCACAGTTAGTGGTCACTAAAAGTCTCGCTATCAGACTGTTACTGGTCACTAATAGTTTCAACACTATGTAGGGAAGTTTTTGTCAACAGTGTCAAATCAATGTCTTCTGGGACAAAAATGCATTATTTATGGCAGTAAAAACCTCTTTAATGTTAGTATGCAGAAGTATGGACAATTGAAAAAGAACTCTCTAATTTAGCATGTTTTGAAAGAGAAAACTTCAGTCCAGGACTATCCAGTCATGTATGAAATCACTAATTAAAAAGAGGACAGAGTTCTTTAAACTTTATCTTAACTTTGAGCTGGCAGAACAAGTAGAGTACATTTGTAAGCAAATACTCTGTACACATATGTTAAAGGAGTAAATAATTTGTCTGGCTTGTGATTGGGTAGAATATTTCTTACTGATTTGGATATGTGTGAGCTCCATTTTCAAGAGTTGCTTGGATGCTTGAGCACTTCAATCTCTCTGAACTTCAGAAGAGTCAGAAGCACCCTAGGGTAGCTGGTTAAGATGGGCCTTTCTCAGGTACTATCACTGGTGCCTGGGTGTTGGTTGAGTTAGATTTGCATGTAAACTGCTGGTATTTTGAAGGTGGGTTTTTTTGGTGTTTTTTTTTTTTTTTTTACTTTAGGGTCATGTTTCTTCTGCCATATGAATAATAAAGAGTGTTGTTTCAATAATTTTGGCTGACCACTGTAAACTATTGGTTGCTGATTCTCAAAGGGAAACTGCCAAGCTTGCCAAGGGGTAAGAGCAGTTGGCATACATGGAAAGCTCTAATTGGATTCTCATTTAAGAGGAAGGGAATTAGGAATTAGGCAATTAGACATGGTAGTATGAATGTAAGGTTATTAATGAGAGTGTACATACAGAGATCAGAGAAAGAATAATTCTTCAGCTGTCATATGGATGGACATTAACTCCTGTCAGAGAGTAGGCATATCTCTGATGACCAAGTCATTTTCCTGAGCATCTCCCTGTGATCCTGATACAAAACAATGAAGTATTTCCCTGATCATGGCTGAGTTTTGTAAGACATTAGCACACTTGAAAAACACAAACATTTGGCCTGCAGCTACAGTGAGCTAACATCGACCTCACATTTGTGTTGCTAGAGAAGGTCACAGGCTTGCTGTGAAATTGGCAGCTACTGGTACCTTCTCACCCCCTGCTCCCTACTGAGCCTTGGGGAGGTATGAGGGCATCTGCAGCCCCCATGTTGGCACAGCTACTGTATGATGTAAGCAATCAAGGGATCATAGAGAAAGCCATTCTGTCAGCACTTAAGCTTTTAAAAGGTCTTTCTATTTGAAGGAGATAATAAAATACTTATAAAGCTCTGCCTCAAAACTAAGAGTAAAGGAAAAGTGAAAGAGAAAATTATCAGTGTGATAGGACTTGAAAGACTTTTTTTGAGTTAGAAAATATTGTTTCCTTCTGGGAACCAGAATGTGCAGACACAGGAGAAGCAGAGATATTTTTACTTCAGACTATGCAGGCACTGGGGATAATGGTAATTAGTTCATCTACTGCAGAAATGTAAAAATCTCCTGGCTGGAACTCAGGCACACTGCCTCACAACTTGGAGGAGATTAAGTATTGTGTTAATTTGAAGCCCCACAGGGAAGCCAGATGGACAGAATATAATTACTTATTTAGCCAGGACATTGAAGATAACTGTCTACCTCCAAAAAAGTCGATCACATTCTATTTAATACCTGTGAGCAGAGAGGATCTTGGTTTTTTCATCTGCAACCTGGGTTTCAAATAAATTCATAACTTTCTCCAGTGTGCTGTATACATTTGGAAAGGGCAATTTTTGCAATGAAGATTGAAGTTTCAGGAACAGCTCTTGCTGTCACATAAAGAAGTAATTTGTAAACTCTGGAAGTGATCATCTTTTAATATCTCAAGACAGGAGCCCTCAAAACTTGACACATAAATCTTGGTCTCAGTTTGTTTGAAGGGTTCTATAATAGATTGTCTTATCCATGCCTCCTGCATCAGTACAAGACTGAATTTTGTTATACTTAAATTATCCCTAGTAAATTTTAGCACAAGGGTCCAGTCTGGTTTTCATAGCTGAAGAGTTTTATTTGTTCTGATTTATTGTTGAAAGAACACTTTTCCTGTAGCAGAAAGTGTGATAAGAGCAGAGTGAAAAAAACGAGCAAGCAAGATCAGGTTATCAGTCACATTGATGGTTTGTCAAATAGATCATACTTGTATCACTCTTCTTTTGATGAGCGTGACAGCAATTCTTCAGGATGGTGATTATCAGGTGAAAATGTGCATGTTGCCCACCTTGGTGTGGCACAACAGCATCAGGTGAGGAACAGCCTAAAAGCAAATTTTTCTCCCTGACTTCAAAATCTAACACAGATATATCATTAGAGAACTTCTCCCCAGTTCTCAAACCTCAGTTTTACATTACTGGGAATGGTGCACACCATTGAAAAGTGTTGTCTAGCCAAGAGCTCTGAATTCAAATGAAAAATTACTCAGACAACCATGTACTTGGGCACATCCATACAAGAGTTTTGGACAGTAAAAAAAATAATAAGTGTGATACCCATGAAAGAAATAAAGATGTGGAGGTGGGCAAGGAGGGCCTGACAAGTCAAGCTGTTCCAAAATCACTGAGACAGGATAACACATGATGGATCTAGTTAGATAGGACTCAGTCACACCTGAGGATGAGAAGAAAAGGGTTCTGTGAAGTCCTTTGAAAGTTTTACTATCAGGAGTTCAACCTTAAAGTTATTTATGTGACTAGGAAATGCTTATGACTGGTAGGTGCTTTATCATGGAGTAGAAGGAGAATTTTAAAGGCATCTGTTAAATGTTATTTTATTTAGATACACTTGCCACTTTTAAGGAAGACAATTTATTATTTATTTATTAGCTCAAAGGTACTGAACAGTTGGAAGGACTCTGAGTGGGTGAAGAAACTCAGAGAGCAAGGTCTTTCAGCAGAAAGGAGAAGTTGTTAGTAACTGAAAATTTCTAATTTTCACTTTCTTATTTTTTTAAGTAAAGGCTTCCTTTTCTATTTGAGTGATTAAAAGAAAAAAAAACCCAACACATTGGTGCAAATGGCATAAAGGACAAATGCCCTGTTTTGCCATGAAGGTTACCATAGTGAGACTGTCTCCTACAGGTCACGCAGCAAACCCGTACGTTATCTGTAATTGGTACTGAAAGACAAAAAAGGCATTTTTTTTAAACTTGAAAAAATATCGTGAGAAAACTCTTATCTATAATTTTAAAAGTGGGCAAATACCTTCCATGACTATACTGATACTTACAGAGGTCCCCATTTCATGTGGCATTTAAGCACATCTTTAACTGTTTAGCTAGATAAGGACTGCAGCTTTCATGTTCTTTGCAAATATCATATTCTATGCATAAGCTTACTTTTTGTGATTCATTTCCCCTGTAAAATAAATTACAAACCTTCAGATGGGATTTAGTCTGGATTTCAGAGATAAATGTGCATACATTTTTATAGATTTTGTTTGTATATGTCTCTGCATACATATATAAATTTTATTATAAAACCCTATCATTCGTTGTCCGTCAAAAATTGCAATCAAACACAAGAGTTTGGTGTTACAAATAAATCCATTGGTCGTGACTGGTACTACATGTGCTCCAATTGACCAAATGCATGACAGAAGAAATCCTCTCCATCAACTTTGTGGTTTCCCTGTTGCTTATTGAAGGACAGGACATGATTTTCTTCTAAAGCCTCAGAATTCTTTTTCACAAGGGATATTTCGGGGCATTTGGCAAGAGTTTTCTTTCTCAGATGAGAGAATCATCCTTTGGTTTGTGGAAAAAAAACCCATAATGTGTATAAAATGTAGTAATGGAATAAATTAAAAGCCCTTCTCAACTTATTTTTATCTCTTCATCTGGAACTATGGCACAAATTAATTTTTCTTCCTTTCCTTGACCAATGAGGTCAGCACCTTTCAGTCTTAAGGGAAAACCTGTAAACTGCACTTACTTTAAATTCACCGTTGACAAGAGAGAGAGTCGTACACTTGTGCCCTGTAGGTTACGCTGCGTTATGCAATCTGCTCCATTTAGGTATTCTGGGCTAGGCACAGTGACCCAGAGGAAGAACCGTATATCAGAAAGTCACAATTGCCCCTTCGCTCCCCTTACTTCTGTGACTATCCTTGTACATGTGGGAAAGAAGAGTGTTGTTTTCTTTGGTGTCCTACAGAAGCTAATTTCCCCTCCTTAGTGTGGGAATAAGGGCGTGGGTTTTTCAGCAAAGGGTAAAATGACCCTGCTTGTGTACCCAGTGCTAATTGCCAGGTTCCAAGGTTTGTGCTTTCACAAAGATAACAGACAGGAGCTGATCCAGGATTTCAGTCCCCCTTCGAAGGCGTACAGACACTGGGAAGCAGCCTAAAGCTGTCCTACTTACATCCCTAATCCCAGCAGGCACAAAAAGAAAGGTGAGTGGTTGTGCTCACTCCAGGGAGGGCCTCTAAAAAAAAGGATGGTTGTGCATTGGCAAGACAGTAGGTTGATGATGAGCTACTATTTCAGACCTCTAAAACTTAAATATTTAGCCTAATCTAGTTGTAACCATTGCAATCAACAGACCATGCTAAGGAGGATAATTCATCCCACCAGTCTCTGACAGGTGCCTAGAAAAGGCTTTTTCAACAAGAAATAAACATGTCTTCCTCCCCACCAGCTATGGCAGAACACAGAGATTGACTCCAGCTAGCAAGGGCAGGTTAAAGCACTCTGTCTACAGGTCGAGATTCCTTCAAAACACCTTTCTGGTAGATAAGTAATGTTTTTTGCTGTCCATTAAGGTTCATGTATTTTTTTAACAGGAAGCTGAAAGATGTGAGGTAGCAATGGCAGGTACAGACTGAGAACATTAGAGGAGGAAAGAGTTAGAATGGTAAGAATGTGATGCTGGGCATAGATGAGTGTGGCACTGAAGGTGGCAGAGCAATGTGGCTCAGGGCATATCTGAACTGGGATAATCAAACAAGTCAGAAAGAATTGTAGAATCACGGAATCATAGAATAGTTTGGATTGGAAGGGACCTTAAAGATTACCTAGTTCCAACCCCCCTGCCATGGGCAGGGACACTTCCCACTAGATCAGGCTGTCCAACCTAGCCTTGAACACCTCCATGGATAGGGCATCCATAACTTCCCTGAGCAACTTGTTCCATTGCCTCACCACTCTCATGGTGAAGAAATTCTTCCTTACGTCTAGTCTAAATCTGCCTCTCTCCAGTTTATAACCATTGTCCCTAGTCCTATCACTACAAGTCTTAGTGAACACTCCCTCCCCAGCTTTCTTGTAGCCCCTTCAGGTACTGGAAGGCCACTATAAGATCACCTCAGAGCCTTCTCTTCTCCCAACTCTCTCAGCCTGTCCTTGTATTGGGAGGTGCTCCAGCCCTCTGGTCATCTTTGTGGCCCTCCTCTGGACCCATTCCAACAGTTCCATATCCTTATTATGCTGAGGATTCCAGAACTGGACACAGTAGTCCAGGTGGGGTCTCAAAAGAGAGTAACAGAGGGGCAGAATGACCTCCTTTGATCTGTTGGCCACACTTCTTTTGATTCAGCCCAGGATGTGGTTGACCTTCTGGGCTGTGAGCACACATTACTGGCTCATGTTGAGCTTCTCATTGACCAGCACTCCCAAGTCCTTCTCCGCAGGGCAGATCTCGATCACATCATTCCCCATCCTGTATTGAAATTGGGGATTGCCCCTACCTAGGTGTAGGACCTTGCACACATGCCCACTTCTCCAGTCTGTCCAGGTCCCTCTGGATGACATCCCGCCCTTCCACTGTGGCAACTGCACCACTCAGCTTGAAAACTGGATAGCCTTTTAAGACTACTCCTTGCTGACTGTATCTGAAGAGGGGGAATGAAGTAGGGACAACATCATCGTAATATCGGGTTCTAGGATAATCTTAACAGCATGTCAAGTGAAACTCAGGAAGTCTGGGTTGTTGCTCTAGAAGTCAAAGGAGAAGGTAGCTTTGATAATCAAGGCAAAAGGTTTAAAAGTTTTGGACAAATGCATTGGCAGAGTGGGAATGGGGGACAATTTAGTTATAAAGATGAACAGATAGAAATGTACACTTGCAATTTAGAAAGCCAGTTGTATCCCAGGCCACATCAAAGGAGTGTGACCAGCAGGTCAAGGGAGGTGACTCTCCCGCCTTGCTCTGCTCTCATGAGACCTCATCTGCGGTGTTGCATTGCATTCTAGAATCCTCAGCACAGGAAGGACATGGATCTGATAGAGTGAGTCCAGAGGAGGGCTATGAATATGATCACAGGGTTGGAGTAGATCCCATACAAGGACAGGCTGAGGGAGTTGGGTTTGTCTAGCCTAGAGAATAGAGGGCTTCAGGGATGCCTTACAGCAGCCTTCCAGTACAGGAAGGCTGTACAGGAAAAGGAAAGCTGGGAAGAGGCTCTTTATCAGGGCCTGTAGTAGTAGGACAAGAGGTAAGAGTTTTAAACTGAAAGAGGGGGGATTTAGATTAGATATTAGGAACAAATTTTTTACTGTGAAGGTGTGAGGCACTGGAACAAATTGCCAAAAGAAGCCTCATACCTGGGGGTGGTCAAAGCCAGGCTGGATGAGGCTTTGAGCAACCTGGTGTAGTGCAAGGTATACCTGTCCATGACAGGGGGGTTGGAACTAGATAAAATGTAAAGTCCATTCCATCCCAAACCATTCCAGGATTCTATGAAAGATCCAGACTTCAGGTAGGTATACAGATCAAAGAAGAGATCTGGGCTAAAAATGGTATAGAGAATAAAATCTTGAATCACTCTTCCTAACATCTGCTAGTCTATGAAACCTAATGTGTGACATATATAATGAACACTTTAATTGAGAGAGAGGGGAGAATTTGCAACAAAGAAGTGAAGGGCATCCACAAATCCGGGAGAGGCACACTGCTGTAGCAAGTCAGAGGCCAACCATGATGCTGTTATTCTAAGAAAAGCCTTTTGATCCAGCAGAAGGAAAATGAGAGCAGATTGAGGACACATTTGAGAGATAAAAAATTTACTTGTGACTTGATAGTCACAATCACCTATTGTGAGAACAAAACATAGGACAAATCACATGTGGTAGTGTTTCACACCTAGCTGAGCAAGTACAGGTGGGGAAAGTCCAGATAAGAGACCTTTAATACCAAGTGAAGTGAATGGTTGGGCCATATCAATGCTGTAATATAGAAAGATTTAGACAGATGTGTTTAGAAACAAAATCTAAATCATTAAGTCTAAACAACACCTCCTAAGGATTAGCCAGGCTTTTTCCATTCATTAGCAATTAGAAGTTTTGTAAATTTACCACTGCTTTCTCAGTGCACTAGGCCTACAGTCATCAATCAGAAGCAATGTGTCAACTTCCCCTGGCAAGATCAATCTTCCATGGGAACAAAACAGTGCTCCAAAGTCATAGGGGAAATGCTTATCTAAAAAAAAAAAGTCCTGTGCTCTGAATTTAGTCATGATACCAGCAAAGAGGAGTGAATCAAAGACACAGAGTACAAACCGCGAGTTCAATTGTCCAGTGTAAAACTACAAGCAATGTCCAATCTGATATCAGTTGATTCACTCAGTGAACTGTACTGTTTTAAAACCAATGTGACTGTCCCAGCTGGTGTCACAGCAATGGCATTTCTCCTAATGACCTCAGATTTGGTTTGATAAGTTCTTCCATCACATGCAGTGACTGTGTAATGGCAGCCAAAACTGGGCATAGGTTTATGAAAAAGCAGATATCGGTGTCAATATTGCCGTCTTGTTTTTCATGCTCACGATAGGATCCATAAATTGATGTTAATCAACTTTACCTGTAAAACACATTTCAACAGTGGCTCGTGTCCAGCTTTGGAAGGTGTTTGACTTCTACCAGTTTGGATTCTGTCTCTTAGACACCTTATCCTGCATTTTGATAGCAGAGCAAGGTCTTCTGCTAAAGGAAAGAAAGATATTTGATCCAAGTAAGTCTTAACAGCAGAAATGGTAGCTTCATGGTACATGACTGGTGTGTGGCTTAGGTAGTGGGGCTAAGCTGAGAAGTTGTACGATTATCTGCATGCACTTGTTTCAACGAAGAAACAAATTCCACCTCCCTGAACATGGCTATGAGTGGAGTGGCTCAAATTTGCACATAAGAATCATTCAGGCTGAAGAGAACCATCTCTATCTCACTGCTGTATCAGAGGGGTCTCCTTCATGGTGAGGGTCTGGGTAATCTCTCAGACCTTTAGGGAGTTGCTGCACAGAGAGCAAATGTGGGTAAATGAAGATCCTCTTGAAAGGTGGTGTTGTTTTTGCAGGCAGGGAGCAGAGATGGGAGAAATGGCCCACAGCTGCAAGGCTGCATCTACAGTCTTAAAAAGACCCTGATTTCACCCACTGCCTCCTCAGCCTCCAATTGCTATGGCACATTTTGCATGGGCTGTGTGCATAGTCTGGGGTTGACATTGGGCATGGATTTCCATGTGAAGAAGAGACAGATGTGAAATCATAAATGAAAATGTTAGAAGAGAAGAACAAGAGAATTTGATATTTATGCCTCCGGTCAGAGGCCATAGATAATTTTGATGAGTAGATGTAACCACACAGCAAAACTAAACTGTGATCAGTAATTTGATGGTATGGCAAAATGTTTTGTTGGTAGAAGGGAGCTGGTGCCTGCAATCAATCACTCGATAAACAGAGACAAGCTTGGAAACTGATCAGGACTTTTTGCAGATAGGCAGAGATTTAACCAAAGACAAGGAAGAATCCTTGACTCATTCAGTGTGATTAAATTCAGGTTCATGTATTATCTGCTGCAAAGAATATCTGTGACTGTGAAAGATCATTGGTAGCGAGGTACATGAAATGTCAGCAGCTGCTTTCTGTTGAGCAAGATCTATTGCCTGGTGATAATTAACTATCCATCAATAAATGATAAGTGCTCCAGGAAATCAACATGAGGAAGAAGTTGTTCAAAGGAGAAAAGCAAGTCATTAGAACGAGCAAACGTACTGGAACATTTACAGGAAACAGATAACACATCAAAAAGCACAGCTCTAAAACACATGAAGGTTGTAGAGGGTTGATAGGAAGATATCAGAGTTGCAAGCATCTGGCTGCAGGCGGCAAAATGAAAAAATGATGAAAAGCAAAGTTCTAAAATAGGCCAAGTTCATTGCACTACACTGATGGAACTTGACACAGAATCTGTCCCTGTTGCACCACTCTGGCTGTCAGCAGAAATTCAAAGATATTTAAAGATAACTTTTGCCAGCAGAGAGTAAAAAAACCAACACCTCAGTTTTCCACAGATAGGCACAGCTACAGTAGTCTTAACTTCAACCCCTGACAGACACTAGTGAAGTTTCTCCAGGCAGGCAGGAGGATGCACTAGCAGATGCAATTCCTGGTGGACCAAGGGCACTAAGCCTTCATTAGTCAGAGGGAAACTTGGTATTTCAGTGAGGTTTCCTCTGTTTTGGTAAGTTCCTAATGCATATGGCTTACTCCAATTAGTTTTTTTCTTTGTGAGCCTCTACAAAATCTACCTCCTTATATCAATTTGAAATAACCCTCAACTGCTTCTTTTCTTCCATATGGTTCCTTCTTTGTCTTTCTGTGAGCATCTTTTGGGACTAAACAATAACAATGAATTACATTAGACTGCAAGGCAGTGGGAAAGGTGAATGATCCTCAATGTTTCACCTAACTGTGTGGAGGACAGTACACTTGTCTGCAATGACTACTCTTTCTCTTGGTGCTATCGAGTTCACATTACAGGAACTGATTTTTAGGTCCTCAGTTCAGCAGTGGCAAGGCTGCTTGCAGGTGGTGATGGACTTCCAAAATGTGAAAGCAGAGATATGAGATGAGGAAGCGGAGAGTACTTGGAGTGTCAAGACTGACAAACCCTTCTTCTCAAAAAAACGAGAGCTCAGATGCAAGATTTCTAAGTTTTGCAGTTATTTCCTGACCCTTTTGATATTGTAGTCGTTAGAATTAGTTGGAAGCAAGAAGGAAGACATTAGAAGTACAGGAATCACTGTTCTGATGTTTGTTAAAGATGTATTTGTAACCGCAGTGAGGATACAGGAATGCCTGAAAACAGAGACATAGCCTATCTGACATAGAAATCAAAATGGATCTCCTGGTCAAGATAACAAAGTGCCTACTCTTAGCTATCCAGTTAGCAGATGTTTTCAGGTTTTCCCTCGTGCCATAATGATCAGGTAAGAGACATGCAGGAACATGAATTATTGATGGAAGTAAAAAGCTTAAAGGGAAATAAGATGAAACTTTAGAGAGCCAAGCAGTATTAATCTCACTGCCTGTGGCCAATTTCTTATTTCATTTTTCAGATATTTAGCTTTTTGAAAGACAATTCCTAGTTTCTGGAGGTTTTGACGTAAGTCTCAGGTATCTAGGAGTAGTAAAAAGACAAAGCAGCTCTCTATGGCATTGTTAAAAGACAAACCAGGAAAAAGAAAAGCAGAGACTGAACATATTCTTCACAGAACAGGTCGTTAGGCACTGGAATGGGCTGCCCAGGGAGGTGGTTGACTCGCCTTCCCTGGAGGTGTTTAAGGTGCGGGTGGATGGGGTACTGAGGGGCATGGTTTAGAGATTGGTGGGAATGGTTGGACTCAATGATCTGGTGATCTCTTCCAACTTGGTGATTCTATGATTCTATATAGAAAGAGGCGAGAAAACCTTAACATGATATACATGGTGGTAGTTTATTAACACGGCAACTCATAAAAAGAACAAGATTTCTTATAACAGATTTGTATCATTTCCTCACTGGCTTCTGCTGTTGGAAATCACTGCAGTTCCTGGCATTGTCCTAATTCTCAACTCAAGTATCAAAGGCATAAGGAAGGCTAGAACTTAGGAAAATTTTCCTTAATGCAAGGAAAGCATAAAGCTTTCCTGAGGACCGGATTTGGCTAAAACCTCTGACATCCTTGCCTCAGAAACTCACTTGGTGGTTGAAAACCTGGATCTCCATTTGCAAAGCCTCTCTCATGCTGACTTTGTTGGTACACCAGCAAGCTGGTTTCACAGTATTCCTGAGGTTCCCCAACCCAGGATCTATCACCAGTCCTGGTGTGGAGTTTTACACCCTTCAAATCTTGCTTCTTAACAGGGGGTTTTGTTGGAGTAGACATTACAATGCTAACAATACTGCAAAATCTCATTTCTGCCTTTCCTTGCATCCTCTGCCTGAGCAAGGCAGTCTCATCCACTGTTCGTGGTGGTGCTGCCCAGCTGCTAAAGCCCTTTGTGAATTTCCCAGGAAAAAACCCAACCTAGCTACTGTCAGCTGAGGTTTTAGGGCAGCAGGTCTTAGTACAGAAATGTCTGTCATCTACTGTTTGCTTTGTGCTAATACAAGGTCTTCTGAGCAGTTTATTTGCTATGAGGTTTTAACCATGCTAGGTGAGAGCACTGTGCAGTTAATTTCTATTCCCTGTACAAAGAACCAGCTTAGTTCGTCTCGCACACAATGATGAGAGATCAGCTTGAATCAAGTTTGTTTTAGCTGTTAAATCACATTTTTCAATTGTTTAAATAGTTCAGACAGAATTTGCACAGTAACATTTTAGCTTTTTATAGCTGTCAAGAAGTAATACAAATAATTACCAGCTTCCCTGGTGGGTTTTATCTGATTAAAGTGACATGTCTGCTTATGCAAGATATTTGAATAGAGACATTCAATAAAGTCAGTAACATTTAATTTCCCCTCTCCTCCTCTTTCTTTTCTTTTTTTTAAGCTCATTTCATATTTATTTCAAAGTCTTGTTTTGAGGTTTGGGGTATTTTTCTTAAAAGACTTTATATAATGAAACAATTTAGCAGATTATTTTACGTGCTTGTAATGAAATATTTCCTCATGGTATAGCAAGGTACTGGTGTACCTTGTTTATGCTAAGTAGTATGACATCTGCCTGCACTGGCTGCTGTGAAAATACATTTGGATTAAAGGGTTAGCCAGGGTGGAAGCCAGATCCAGACTGGAACTTTGAATTTCTGAAGAAAGCAGGAATTAATCTGGAAGCTGCCTGTGGTGTCAAGGGCCTGGTGAACTTGCACAGAGTAAGCATTTTGTACCATGTTTTACTGCTAAAAAATTCCCTTCGTATACATATTCTTGAATACAACTTTCTATTGTTTCATCCGTTACCTGGCTTCATATACAGAGACATTTCCAGCAAAAGGCTCAATGCCTGTGTCAGCTTTCAGGGCTGGGCTCATTGACACAAAGATGGTAAAACCAAGTTATTTAAATTCCAGTCATAGTTTTGACTTTTAACTCATTCAGACAATGAATTTTCAGGTTTTGTGGCACAGGATTTGCAACACGCTCCTGCAGGTAATGGAAATTCAAACATCTCTTTTAATTAGTCTCTTGGGCTTTTGTTCTTTAGAAGGTCAGATCAAGTTGCCACAGTGGTATTTTTGACTGCAAAATATCTTCCAGGTTATGAACACCAGGAATAAAAAAATGAGTCTTTTAGCATCCCAAGCAGTATGCAAAAGCAATGAGACCCATACTTTCTGTTGGTCGTAACTGGTATTTATATGTGTGATTTAGCAAGCACTGGCTAATATATCTTGTCTTAGACAAAAAGGCAGTTGGCAGACGTGATGCTTGCCATAGTGAGCCTGGCATCTCAGATTTACTTACAGAGGGAAACTTTGGCAAGAAGAGAAACACATGAGGAAGCCTGTCTGAGGGGCTGAAGGAGCCAATCCCACTCCATGCAAAGGGGAGATGCCCATGTGGCTGGTTTTGGTGGTGCTGATGTCCCTGGAGTTTCTTCTTCCATGGCAGGGGGCTGGGGACCAATGTAATTTTGTGTGTCTCTGCCTCTTTAAGCTGAGGTGAAATACCACCTAGCTGTCACCTTTTCTATCTTGTTATTAAAATATCTACCAGAACTCCAGCTTCTTTTGTGCCTTATTTCCTCTTTTTATGATTTCAGTTTAGATGTGACATTTCCCTCGGTTATGTGAGACTGCTGAAGGTATTTTGCTCAATTTTAAAGCTGTCACTGGTCTGCGTTTAGATTTCTGTGTAGATTACATGAGATGAGTGAGGTTGACTGGTTTATAGCTCCTTTTCTCCCTAGCGCTGCCCTGTGCTGTGAATCCTGTAAGCCAATACATTGATATTTTGTCCATAAAAATTACTCTATGAAATGCAGCTTCTTATATTACTTTATGGTCAGTAGCGTTCATTGATTTCCACTAAAAATCATTCACAAACACTAAAACACGGTATGGAAAGACACAAACATCCACAGCAAAAATGAAGGGCAGTATTTTTATCGACACTGCATTTCTTTGAATCTGATCCATGGTTACACTGAGGCCACCTGAACCTTTTCCAAAGTATAAAAACCCAGCCACTCAGTGGGAGGTTAGACATAATTTAATCCTGCTTTAAGAACAGTCTTGCCTGACAGCATAATATGAAGTGGTCTTGTTTTCAGTGAGAACCTTCACCTACTCTAGCAGAGACTCAGGACATCCGGGCAGGGCAAACACAGATGTATTTACCATGGTTTTTAACTCTGCTCATCAAAATACAAAATACTCCTCATTGGTCTACCCTAACAATTCTGCATAACTAAAAAGTCAATCCAGGAGGATTTCAGTGCCATACTATAATAAGAAACTGCAGAAATGTTTATCATTCCGATGGCAAAGATTAAAAAACTCAGCATTTATGTCAAAGAGATAAGTATGATGCCTTAACAATTCTGTCTTTTCCTTGCTGCAGACATTTCCATTTCAAGCTCTGACAATATTAAAGGAGAGATTTATTGGAGTTCATCATGTAGCCTAAATTCTTTGGAGCCAAGGTATTTATAATGATGTGAATGTGACAGTGTCAACAGTGATTTAAATCATTTAGTCACTGTGATAAACACTGTTGCCCTAAAATATAAGGTGTGTGCTAAGAACCTGAGTAATTCAGAATAAAAAACAAAGTCAGTGGCCAACAGCTTGGGTTTGCAAAACCCATCATGACCCAAAATAAAAGATTCAATCGAGGACCTAATGATGAAGTCATAATATCCCTGAGATAAACACTTGTGATATCTTATGAGTCCATGAGATAAAGACAGATGTCCTGTGTAAGCAGAATGCCTGCTGAAGAAGTCAGCACTGCATTCATCAGCAAAGAGTTAGGGTAGAACAATATAAAGCACAGACAACGTTTAGTGCTTGCCAGACAACAGCTGCTCTGATCTTAATTTTCCTTAATGAAGGTTTGATGCAGATCAACACTTGATCAATCTGTTAGATGTAGCCTAGAATAAATTGGAATGCAAGATATGGAGATGGAGAAAAAAAATAATGCAAACTTCCATCCTAAACTTCTGTACTTTATACCAAGGTAAGAAAAGATGTAAAAGAAGGAGGGAAGGCAGGAAGTGTCACTCAAAGTGGCTGAAACAGAATAACGATTCCAGAGAGATTAAGGGAATTAATAATGAGGCAAAAATAATGTTAGAAAGAAATATTGTGAGGTCAGGAACATTGGAGACAGATCTAAATTCCTAAGTCCCCACTAAAGAGACACCAGGAAAACAAAGCAGCTAGGTCTCCCAACTCAGCACACAAGATATGGTCCTTCTATAGGACTTTATGTCAGGACCTGGGAGAGAAGGGGAAGAGCAGAAAGGTGAAGTGTACGCAGCAGCTTAAGACACCTAATGACCAAGCTATGCTATGTTCCACCTGCGCAGTATCTGTCAACACCATCTAAAAAAATAAAGACACTGGTCAGGTCACATCTCACTTAATCAAAACACACTGTATCAAAGTTGTCCTGCATAAGAAGTCCTCACCAGTATAATTTTGGTTTTGAATTTGTAGTTTATAAAAAGTGCTGGTGCTCATACCTTTCTGTTCATTTTTCAGAGGATAAAAAAAAATAAAAAAATCATGCACTGAACAAGCTATAGCAAAGTTTATTACTAGGAGGTTTCTCAGAAAATTTCTTGTCCTCTTAAAAGATCCCTCGAAGTTCTTCAAGGCCAAAGTGTCTTAAATATTTTTTCCTTTTCAGCAAATTAGGAATTAAACTCCGCTCACCTTGGAAAGTTGATTTTCCATCAATTTTGTGTGCAGCTGCCTAAAATGTGGTAGAAAATGCCCGTCAGCAATTTTTAAACTTCAGCCAGTCAGTTGTACTTCTGGAAGAGAAAAAAAAATGAAGAAATGACAGGCCACAAGGCTGGTAGAAAATGCATTTAGAAATGTACCTATAACATGGAACTGGATGTTACAAGACTCAAAATTAGTAGCTATTTCCACCAACTAGATTGAAAATGAGCACTTAAAAGCAACTGAAAGCTGTTGGCTGAATTTGGCACAAGGTCAGTGTGGACAGAAGCAACCTAAGAACAACAAATGGTCATTGGAGAGTTATCCTGAGTGCATTTTCATTAGGCCTAAGTAGGTATATAAATGCTTGCATAAGCCTGCAGTGTAAAAAAATTGTGTTTCCTCACAGTCTTGCTGCAGTGGTCTGAGTCTTCCCTGCAGGGGTTACAGAGTCGGCAGCTGAGAACAGGGGCTGAGAGGCTGTTTAGGTGAGCATGAGTTACATCCAGTGGATAAACATGAGAACTTTTATCTCCCCCAAATTAAATAAAACCAAAATTTCTTTCTAGGTTTCTGCAAATTGTTAAGTTTCAATTGTTCTGAAGACATACTAGCAGTGGCTCAGCTCAGGAGAACTACCCCGGGTACACTACAGAAGAGACTTTTTGGTTTTGTATGTCCGTAAACAGGAAATATGCCCTCAGCTTTCAGGGTGTAGTCCTGAAAAGATTTACCCTATGGGAATAGCTTTAAGAGAGAAGAACAATCCCTTAAATGGGACTGTCTGCTACAGAAGATAAAATATGTATCATGTAGGGTTTTAAATCCTAAACTCGTAGCTTTTGTCAAATTGTTCCAATTATTAAGAAATTATTTTAATTATTAAAGAGTTACTTAATGCCTTGAGCAACATTTGGTAGAAGATGGTATAAAGGTTTTTTTAAAGCAGTGGACTCTTATTTCAATATCTCTCATATGAAGTTTTATGATTTTCATTTTTCAAAATATTGGTTCAAACATCTAATGGAAGGCTTACAAGGCACAAAATGAAAATTCAGCAGTCAGCAAAAGCTCTGGTGCAGGCAGTGGTGGAGGACAAAACTAGGCCTAACTTTTAAGCTTTGTTCACTGTCCTATTTGTGCCTGTCACTGGTATCCAAGAAAAGCAACCAATAAGCAAGCGTTAAAGTTATGAAGTGAAGCAACATTATTTCCCAGTGCTAGTCTTCCCTAGGCAGCAGGCTATAGGACCTGTCAGCAGGTGGTCAGGGTCCTGTTGAAGCCTGGAGATCCTCAATTACTTACAAATCCCACAGAAGTGATGTGCTCTGCTAGCACAGGCTGCATCATCTCTGGCCTGCTCATGTTTGCATCGTGGCTGAGTAACAACTTTTTCTGGCCTACCCTTTCTATGCCCCTCTTTCTGCTGCTGTTACAGCTGTGAGCAGAGTCCCACTATCCCTGAGATACTGGGGTAAATGCACTCCCCCACGTTCCCTCTGGCTCCTGCTTTCAAGCAAGAAAGACAAAGAAATCCCTTTCCATGATGAAATACACAGCAGTAAAGAAGAGTGGAAATGCTAAATAAGACAACTAAATGCTTGAGAACTGATGGACTCACACTTACATCTTGTATAGTGTTGCTATCTGCAATGCTGTGTTTGAAGCGAAGGCGGCTGCATCCTGCATCTGCAAATCCCTAGCATGCTGCTTTGTCTTCTATTTGCTTTATCATTATTTCCTTAAGGCAATTCCCATTTTTACTTCTAACAGCACATTTGTTGATTTGTCAAAGAACCTGAGATTTGACTTTTCCCTTTGGCTGATGGCACTGGTCTGAGTCCATAGTGGTGAAAAAGTGTGTGCACAAGCCTTGCTGTTTCACAACACCTACATCAGGCTGCTGACCAGCTGTGGTACCAGCCAGGGCACGTGTGGGCTAGTGAGACAAAGCCTACCTGCTTTCGCGCCTCTTCCTGGCCAATGTAACTGTATGGTGTTAACTTTTTTTTCCTGCCAGCTAATTAAAGTGGATTTAAGTGTTTTGCGCTATGGGACCACCCTTTCCCTTTCTCTCTTGTGATTTCTGAAGGTATTTGGGGAATCACACCTGAAGCTAGGTTGTGAAAGAAGTATTTGTGTCATCAAAGTTTGTAGTGGGAATTTGCTTACAGGCCCTCAAATGGACTTCTCTATGCTCTACACCTCCCTTTAGGAACTACCTCTGCTTAAAAGTATGACTCATGCAGCTTTATTTGTCAGGGCAGATGGAGAAGGACAGAAAAGAGATTAG
>WAAB01015941.1:0-10455 GCA_013389865.1 Piaya cayana
TGGTTGTTCTATGATTCCATAAACACTTTGTCATTCAGCTTCCAAAGCCTCTGTAGTATTTCTCCCTCACCTGGTTAAACTGGGATTTTGTGGACTCCTTTAATGACTCCAAATCTTTATTTTTAAGATATCTCTGGGAAAAGAGTAAAAGAAGACACACTGAACACCAGCAAGATCTACTGAAAGCCTCAACAGGATTCAGATCTACTGACTGAGCTCTTTCTAAACTTCCTGAGTTCTTGTTTCTCGTACAAGCTCTTATGAGGGCTGTGGAACAGGACAGAGCTGCAGCTGAGTGTCTTCTCCAAGGGAGAGGCCCCTCTAGGTTGAACATCTGGTTGCAGTTTTTCTACCGGCTCGCAGAGGAGATGCAGCCACTCAGCAGAGTCAAATCACACCAGCTAACTGCCCCCACCATGCAGGAACATCACTGCAAGATCTCGGTTTTATTCAGCTACTCTTACTGTTTAAGGGCTGAAGATTCCACTTTTGTTTCTCTTAAACACACGTTGGTGCCCTCTCGTGGGAAGTTAGTAACTTGCACTTTGTGCCAAACCCAAGGAATTCAAGAGAAACCACGGTCAGATGGTCCCATCCCCTAAATAAAACTCAGTGTTTAGTGGATTTTTTTCCCATACTGCTCAAGCTGCCACGACAGTCACAGCCAGAATTAAATCTGCTTCCCTGCTAAAATATGTGGCTGTGCCAGATAATCTTCCATATCTCCTGCCAGCCTTGGATTTGGTCCGTGACACGTGAGTTGTGCCCACAAAACCAGAAACAAGAAGGGGTTGTAATCACCTACCTTCCCCTCTCTACTGCAGAACACAGCTGTGCGACACCTGCCTCTGACTCAATCTGTTGCTACAGGGCACGATTTGTTACCGAGATCCACATCCCTAACCAAAGCAAGCTGGAAGCCCAAGGTTTCCCTGCCCTCAAGGGATCTTGCAGCTCTGTTTTCTCCCTCCCCTCCAAGGACAATATATTTTTCCCGTCCTCTGATCCTCTCCAATCCCCTTTTCTAACCCCGCTCAGCCCAATCTGACGTCAATCCCGAGCAATCCCAAGCTCCCCAAAGGGCGCTGCTCCCCCAGTAATAGCAAGGAATATTTCCATACCAACAAAGGAATTCAAACTGGCGCTCTATTTATTTCCACATAAACCACAGGCTATACAGAGAAGCATCACTTACCGCTCCCTGAGAGATACGAATGGCTTTGACGGCACCGTGTGGGTAACTGAGAGCGTTCTGCACAAATGGAATGTCCGATCTTCGTAAGAAGTCGCTGATATCCACAATCTGAGAACAGAGAGATCACAGGAAAAAGCAGTGGTGGTGAGAACATGAAGAAAAAAATCCTGCACCTGCGTCTTCACACTTTCAATACCATCTCCCGGGATCTCACTTCTTTCCTGAGAAATCAAACGGCTCTCGGAAAGAAGCGAATGGGGAATAACCCTTAGGAGGCTGAGCACTGCCAGAAAGACAGCCAGGAAAATCTAAGTTGGAAATGGCAATGTCCTATCACAGTGAAGAGAGCCTGGTACTGAAACAGAATGCCCCAAAATTAATTCCTGAAGAAAGAGGTGTGTTCCTGCTTTTCAGCACCACTCTTAATACATTTGTCAATACCCTCATGTCATACTTTAATGCTCTTATCACAGAATCATAGAATCACCAGGTTGGAAGAGACCCACCAGATCAAGTCCAACCATTCCCATCAATCACTAACCCATGTCCCTCAGCACCTCGTCCACCCGTCCCTTAAACCCCTCCAGGAAAGGTGAATCAACCCATATATTAATATATATAAAATAAAACCCATATATTTTGCCACAACCAAATAATCAAACCCTCTCTTTTTGAAGAGCTGACTACCTGTACAAAACAGCACGGGATAGACACCTTGGGCAAATTACAGCGTTAAGAACTCCAGCCGATCACATGTGAAAAGCAAAGAATATTTTTAAAATACCACCAGAAAGGAGAAGCTGCAGGTTCCCAGTGAGCAAACCCTCACCTTCATCCCAAAACGGGTGTCTGGTTTATCAGTCCCATATCCAGCCAGCGCCTCCTCGTATGTCATGGACGGGAAAGGAGTCGTAATGGAGCCTCTTTCCTCGGGCCAGGAATATTGCAGGAGGCCTTCGATCAACCTCTGGATCCCAGCTTGATCGACAAATGACATCTCGATATCTATCTTAGAAGAGGAAACAAAAGGGAATTCCACATTAGCTACGGGGTTTGCCTTCTTGCTACTACTCAGATGCCAGAATAAAAAGAAACAATAAATTCCATGAAATCACAGCACGACTCCATTACACAGAGTGTGTGCTTGTGATCTCACTCCAGCCCGATGACTCAGGCAATAATCTCATCAGGGAGCGGAATGAGGTAATGACGACAAGGACAGAGGGAGAAACCTTGAAGTTTTCCAGGTTAGCCCGGAAACTCGAGGCTGAGGAATAGGATGCCCAGCCTAGCAGGACAGGAGGAGGTTGCATCATCGAGAACACCACAATCCCCTCAACTACAACACTCAGGGCTGCGCTGTCAGCCAAGGACAGTAGCCACTCTGTGCGCAGCCCATGCTAACTTCAAGGGGCTGTGTCTGCGCAATACGCAGCCGACAATGTTCTACCCCCCTGAGCAGCACGAGGAACTAGGCCTTCGGAAGAAAACACAGCGACAAGTGGTCTAGGGTGAGGAGGAGGGTAAAAAGCAGCGCCAGCGGGTTACCTGAGTGAATTCAGGCTGCCTGTCAGGCCGTGAACCTTCATCTCGGTAGCAGCGAGCAACCTGAAAGTACCTGCAAGAGCACTTTTACTTAGACAAGAATTTAAATGACTCTAAATCAAATTGCAGCTATAGAATTCTTTATTTAAAAACAAAAGGCACAGGCGGACAAGGTGCTGAGGGACATGGGTTAGTGATTGATGGGGATGGTTGGATTCGATGATCCAGTGGGTCTCTTCCAACCTGGTTGTTCTGTGATTCTATGAAAAAGAGAGGTCTGCTCCCTTTTGCAGAAGATGATCGTAGCCTGGTTGTTCCCTTCCCCTCAAGGGCATTAATTCTGAGTGGCAGCAACTGTCTGAGCAGTGGGATCCATCTGAAATTGTATCTCCAAGCACGTGGGGGCTACCAGGTGAGCTGTGTCCCAACCCCTTTCCCACATTCTGCTCCGAATCTGGACTCTATCATGTAATATCAAACAAGACTTGCCCTGCAATTCACTGCACGAACAACTCTCCCTCTCCTTCAACTCGATTTAGAGGTACAAGCCCAGTTAAAAGCTTAATTTTCAGGCACCCTGAGAACACGCTTTCCTTGTCTCCATCCTGCTCAGCAGCCTAGCCTCATCTCCCTTAGTTCTACAGGTCAGGCTTGAAGAGGCTTTTATCAGATTTTCTGTTCTTCAAGCAGACTGTGCCTGAATTTAAACAGAACCAAGTTTCCATTTAAAACAGAAGTGAAGACTCCAACCTTCAAAACAGGACACATTTCCTCTTAATAAGAAGCATCACTCCTGAGGGGCCTTGCTGGAAAGTCCCAAGTATTTAAGGATCCCTCTTCAAAGAACAAAACCCTTGGCAATAAGTTTTTGGGGAAGTATCTAAAAACTCACAGAACAAAGCAAACAAACCCTGGATGGGACACGTGGAGAAGAGGAGTCCAGTAAACTCTGACCTGTCCAGGCCTCCAACCATGAGGAGCTGCTTGAACTGCTGAGGACTCTGCGGCAGAGAGTAGAACTTGCCCACTTCCCTCGAGGGCACAACGAACTCCTTGGCTCCCTGGCAGCAAAAAGAACAGAAAAGCTTACATGCTTCGAGAAATACGTGGCCTGAATTCAACAGAGAAAGTTTGCAAGTGTTAACAAATGAATTTTAAATAGAAGTTCACCTGAACTTTTCATCTGAGCACGTGCACTAGAGACAGGCTGCTTCCTACGATCGCCCCACCAGGCAAATCAACATGAATTCTTCACACAAATCATTCTATCAGGGGTCTCCTCCCACAGTTTCTTTTGTGTTTGATCGCAGGAGTTCACACCATAGCCTCCCCCTCCACTACAGAACTACAATGATTTGCGTTTCCAAACCTTTGTCCCGAGTCTAACACAAAGCGATTTAAAAGGTTTTTGAGAAGACCAACGGAATCACTGCCCTGTTGCCCCAGGCAGCCAAGTATTTACTACAGAATTCAGTGGCTGGTGTTCTAAGTTCAGACCTCGACCTAGAAACCACAGACAAGCTAGACACAAGGTTAAACTTGGTCCTTTTGTTGAAATCGGCTCCACCACGGGCTCTGCTCAACTGTTGAATCCAATCCAGTATCGCTATCTTGGAACTTTTTGCAGGAATTAAGCACGTACAGGACTTAAGTCTCAGATCACATCCAATGTAGAAACAGGGTGGATCGTTACTGGGAGACTGGATCTGTGGCAGGCGATGACACAGCCACAGCCACAGCTNTGCTCTGCTCAACTGTTGAATCCCATCCAGTATCGATATCTTGGACCTTTTTGCAGGAATTAAGCATGTACAGGACTTAAGTCTCGGATCACATCCAATGCAGAAACAGGGTGGATCTTACTGGGAGACTGGATCTGTGGCAGGCGATCACACAGCCACAGCCACAGCTATTTTGCAGAATTAAATCTACAAATTCTAAACTAACACCATGGCCTAGAAGTGCAAGAGGAAAGGGCTTATTTCCCTCACAACGAAATCCCACTTGTGCTGTACAGCTATTCCCTCCCACTTCAAGAAAACTGTTAACCAGCTTGGTCCAAAACATCCCAAAGGATTTTCNTTTCCTCTGTGATTACTTTTGAAATGAAAAGAACAAACTCAGAAATTAAAATGAGTTAATTAAATGAGTTCATTAAAATGAATCTTGACTAGTGCTGCTGCAGTAATCCACTAGCTAAGAGATAAAATCAGGGGAAACGGTGCTCAGAGGAAGTTTTGGGGGTTTTATAATCTGGCTGTCCCGGGACAGGACTCATGTTCAACACGCACTCTAGAAGCTTTATTCATCTGAAGGTTCAAAAATATACACAAGGCGTCATCTCTCCCCTTTCACTCTCTCTAGTTTTAAAAGGATCATATCGGAAATTTGTACATGAGTTATTACATAAGGAAGGAAAAACAATGAAGGCAAAGTGGCAAGTGACAGCAACCCAGTCATGAACAGCAAGCTCACGAGGCTGAAATGCATCGCTAGCAGAATACGTACCCCTGGGGTTCTCTTGAAGAGCGTTGGAGTTTCTACATCCACAAACCCTGGGGAACAAACACATGCTTCAGACACAGAATATGCCACGAGCAGGAATTAGTATGAAAAAGAACAACCCAGAGCAGGGTTAGTCAGCAAAATCAGTAATTCAGCACAGCAAGTAGCCTCTCCACAACAGAGATTTTTTTTTTTCCTAATGTCCAGCCTAAACCTCTCCTGGTGGAGCTTGAGGCCATTCCCTCTCGTCCTGCCCCTTGGCAGAAGAGCCCAGCTCCCTCATCTCCACAACCTCCTCTCAGGGAGCTGCAGAGAGCAATGAGCTCTCCCCTCAGCCTCCTCTTCTCTCAGCTGCTTTGTAGCAGGCTAAGAAATTTCAGCGTATTTTGTTCTTCAGACCTGCCAATATCCCCACTGCAAGGAGACATTACTAAGTGGGTCCAGTTTGGAGGAGTGAGCTGATTGGTGGCCTCCCCCAGCAATAAGAAATAGAACGGAGGGCTGAAATATTTATTGCTGCAGATTGTTCTTCAAGCCCTTCTCTTACCGTGGAGGTTACACAGATATTCCCGCATCTTCATCACCATCTGTGATCTCAGCCGCAGGTTATATTGCAACTGGACGCTCCGCAAGTCCAAATAGCGATACTGCATCCGTAAGGACTCTGATTTCTGGAAATAAGAGACGTAGGATTAAGAGACAGAATTCAAACTGCACGTCCAACGGAGCTGCTCCTAAAGCCACAGGACAAAAGGAGGAAGCTAAAAATGTGCCATTATTGCACAGCCCACAGCTCTCAGTCACTCAGGGTGTTCTCATGCATGACAACTACTTTAAATAAAAGCAAAACAACAACAAAAAAAAAATCCATTCTTGCAGCAATATTTAAAACCCTGTGCCCTGGAGTCATTCAAACCTTGTTTTCTGCTTCACTCTAATTAGAATAACACCCTCAAAGCTAACAAGCAGCACCCCTATTTCAAACACCACCACTCCCCAAAGCTGAGCTGGGAGAACCAGATAAAATGCTAAGATGTTTTGCCATCATGGCAAATTCCCAATTGATTGAAAAGTCACCATTTTGATTAAAAAAAATAAAAAATCACCAATACCTTGACAAAATCCTTGATTTCAAAAGGCAGCTTCTTGCAGGGGTTTAGGATCTCTGCAGTCTCCGCCTTCACTTCAATATCCCCTGTTGGCATTTTCTGGAGATAAAAGGCAAGGAAAAAAAATTAGATTCAAAACTTAGGGAAAGCAATCGCACAAAAGTATTTCACANATCGCTGCCCTGTTGCCACAGGCAGCCAAGTATTTACTGCAGAATTCAGCAGCTGGTGTTCTAAGTTCAGACCTCGACCTAGAAACCGCAGACAAGCTAGACACAAGGTTAAACTTGGTCCTTTTGTTGAAATCGGCTCCACCACGTGCTCTGCTCAACTGTTGAATCCCATCCAGTATCGATATCTTGGACCTTTTTGCAGGAATTAAGCATGTACAGGACTTAAGTCTCGGATCACATCCAATGCAGAAACAGGGTGGATCTTACTGGGAGACTGGATCTGTGGCAGGCGATCACACAGCCACAGCCACAGCTATTTTGCAGAATTAAATCTACAAATTCTAAACTAACACCATGGCCTAGAAGTGCAAGAGGAAAGGGCTTATTTCCCTCACAACGAAATCCCACTTGTGCTGTACAGCTATTCCCTCCCACTTCAAGAAAACTGTTAACCAGCTTGGTCCAAAACATCCCAAAGGATTTTCCACCTCCTGCTCCAAGAAATTAATGCATAACAGTACAATATCCAACACAGGGGTTTAAATGCAAGAACTCCATGTTTTAGCTCTCAGGGCTCTCTCCTACAGCTCTCTCCTCTGTGATTATTTTTGTAATGAAAAGAACAAACTCAGAAATAAAAATGAGTTAATTAAATGAGTTCATTAAAATGAATCTTGACTAGTGCTGCTGCAGTAATCCACTAGCTAAGAGATAAAATCAGGGGAAATGAAGCTCAGAGGAAGTTTTGGGGGTTTTATAATCTGGCTGTCCCGGGATAGGACTCATGTTCAACACGCACTCTAGAAGCTTTATTCATCTGAAGGTTCAAAAATATACACAAGGCGTCATCTCTCCCCTTTCACTCTCTCTAGTTTTAAAAGGATCATATCGGAAATTTGTACATGAGTTATTACATAAGGAAGGAAAAACAATGAAGGCAAAGTGGCAAGTGACAGCAATCCAGTCATGAACAGCAAGCTCACGAGGCTGAAATGCATCGCTAGCAGAATACGTACCCCTGGGGTTCTCTTGAAGAGCGTTGGAGTTTCTACATCCACAAACCCTGGGGAACAAACACATGCTTCAGACACATGATATGCCACGAGCAGGAAGAATCAGTATGAAAAAGAACGAGCCAGAGCAGGGCTAGTCAGCAAAATCAGCAATTTAGCACAGCACAGAGCCTCTCCACAACAGAGATTTTTTTTTTTTCCTAATGTCCAGCCTAAACCTCTCCTGGTGGAGCTTGAGGCCATTCCCTCTCGTCCTGCCCCTTGGCAGAAGAGCCCAGCTCCCTCATCTCCACAACCTCCTCTCAGGGAGCTGCAGAGAGCAATGAGCTCTCCCCTCAGCCTCCTCTTCTCTCAGCTGCTTTGTAGCAGGCTAAGAAATTTCAGCGTATTTTGTTCTTCAGACCTGCCAATATCCCCACTGCAAGGAGACATTACTAAGTGGGTCCAGTTTGGAGGAGTGAGCTGATTGGTGGCCTCCCCCAGCAATAAGAAATAGAACGGAGGGCTGAAATATTTATTGCTGCAGATTGTTCTTCAAGCCCTTCTCTTACCGTGGAGGTTACACAGATATTCCCGCATCTTCATCACCATCTGTGATCTCAGCCGCAGGTTATATTGCAACTGGACGCTCCGCAAGTCCAAATAGCGATACTGCATCCGTAAGGACTCTGATTTCTGGAAATAAGAGACGTAGGATTAAGAGACAGAATTCAAACTGCACGTCCAACGGAGCTGCTCCTAAAGCCACAGGACAAAAGGAGGAAGCTAAAAATGTGCCATTATTGCACAGCCCACAGCTCTCAGTCACTCAGGGTGTTCTCATGCATGACAACTACTTTAAATAAAAGCAAAACAACAACAAAAAAAAAATCCATTCTTGCAGCAATATTTAAAACCCTGTGCCCTGGAGTCATTCAAACCTTGTTTTCTGCTTCACTCTAATTAGAATAACACCCTCAAAGCTAACAAGCAGCACCCCTATTTCAAACACCACCACTCCCCAAAGCTGAGCTGGGAGAACCAGATAAAATGCTAAGATGTTTTGCCATCACGGCAAATTCCCAGTTTATTGAAAAGTCACCATTTTGATAAAAACAAAATCAAAAAGCACCAATACCTTGACAAAATCCTTGATTTCAAAAGGCAGCTTCTTGCAGGGGTTTAGGATCTCTGCAGTCTCCACCTTCACTTCAATATCCCCTGTTGGCATTTTCTGGAGATAAAAGGCAAGGAAAAAAAATTAGATTCAAAACTTAGGGAAAGCAATCGCACAAAAGTATTTCACAGATCACTAGGCACGTTGTGAGGAATGTCTCAGAACTTCCAGTTCTGAAAATCAGTTCTCAGAATCAGTCGTCTTAGATCCTGAGGGAGAACAGCTTCCCCAACTTAGAACTGTGCCAAAGATGGCTTGATCCTACAGAATTCTCTCAATTTATGAGAGGAAAGTAAATATAACCTTCCAGCAAAAGATGAAAGACTGAAAGAAATAAAAACGTGGCTAGAAGCACTCTTTATGGACATATCCGAGAGGTCAGAGTGAAGAAAAATCACATTCCTAAATCCATGTTCTGGATGGGATCCACACAATCCTGACAATCTCGCCTAAACTTTGAACATCTGAAAAATTCAGCCTTTCAAAGGGCTGGAATATAATTTATTTTGCTGGTGTCTGTAATGGGCTTTGAGGTTCTGCAAAGTCACGTGTCTGAGCAGTGTTTCACCTCATATTATCTGAGCTATCACACACCCAGAGCCCATGGTAAACACCAAGATCCCACTATCCAGTGCGCTTTGCCCTAAGGAATAAAAAGCCTGGGAGGGCTCATCCTCCTCACCGGATTCTCCTGCCCTGGGGGCCGCGGGGACACAATTCCAGTCACTCGCACGACAGACTCCACGGGGGCGTCGGCCAAGAGCTCCTTCACGTGGGAATGTGCCTGCAAGAAGATGACGACGACTCAGAGAAATTCAAGGACAAGGACACACGGTGCTCAAGGGTTTCGTTTCGTAACAGCCCATTTGAATCTGGTATCATTTCTCATAACCCAGAGGAAACAGCATTAACATCTCGTGCTGCAGAGTGAGAAAAGGGCTCTCATAAATCATGTTTAGTGTTTGATAGGAACGGTTGGACTCGATCCGGTGGGTCTCTTCTAACCTGGTTGTTCTATGAGTCTGTGTTTAAATCTATTTGTGGGTCAGAGCACTCCATCTGACCAAATGCCTCGTTCTGCTCTCAGTCTGCTGGACCCAAGCTACCAAGAGAAAAAAAACAAATAGTGGAGATACAGGGAGCACTGACCTCATCCTGTGGAATGACGACCTGGGTAAGTCCCTGGAAATCCCTCAAAACCAGAAACAGGCCTTGTCTGATCCACGAAAAACATAAAAAGAAAAAGATTTTTAAAGCATTCAGTAGTCTTTTGCTTTTTAAACCAAAGCATATGGCAATTAGCTATTTTCTGGACCTTCTGACTAATCTCAAAGCACTTTGAAGACGTATTTACAGATAATTCTCCCACACTGGTATCTAATCTCAACAGTTTGTTTCACATTTTGCCCAGGCACAAACAAACCATATGCAAATAACCAGGAGAGGCAGGACTTTAATCATAGAATCACCAGGTTGGACAAGACCCACCAGATCATCGAACCCAACCATTCCCACCAAAATCTAAATCTAAAATCTAAATCTAAAGACTAATCCACGTAGCAACAGGGATTCTGAACACATGCCATTTCCTGCTGGGAAACATCATTCAGATAAACACACTTAGATGACCAATAAAACTAAAGTTCACGTGGATACAAAAAAATAAAGTCCAACCATAAAACAAGGTCCCATAAACCACAACTGGTCCCATAAAAAGTTTCACACGAACAATCCAGACACAGAATCACAAAACTTGATG
>WAAB01015943.1:0-29230 GCA_013389865.1 Piaya cayana
CACTAATTGTACCAATTAAGATTGGCTTATAACCAGATTCTAATGCTTAAATCTTTCTGTGTTAACTTATTTGAGTTTCTGCAATTATCTATCAACAGACAAAATATTGGAGCAGAATCTAAAAGAAGGCTTGCATCTTTTGCTTGCAGAGAGATTCTCCCAAGAACCACTTAAATTCACTCCAGGTCGAAGTTCAACAAAGGACTCTTGTTCTAATATACATAATATGGATGCTCACACAAGATACTTTCATAGCCATAACTCAAGCCAGCTTACAGAGCTCTGAAAATGCAAATTAAATCTTGAGAGATATTACTTCACTGGTTTGAAATCTTGCACTATTGAACAGTAATTCACTCTCTCCAGCTGTTCTATATAATTAAGCCATATACCACTGTATAAATCTGAAGGCTGTAGAGAAGAATAATATTCACCTTCCTCTAGCAAGAAGCCAGTAGAGGAGTGGAGAAGGGATCAGCAGCTTTGTCACTCTCTGAGACAGTGGTGTCTGAAATAATTAATGGTTGAGTATTCTCCAGCTTGAACAGTCTTTCACAGACCAGTGATTAAAAAGAAAATATCTGTCTGCATATGAGCTTATCATCAGAGACATTTTTCAGTATGTGTTTCCTAGAACACAGAATAATGGATCACATTTTCAAAAGGTAATGATATTTTAGCAGGAGCATCAGCAGTAGATGCAAAGCTATCTGTTTTTCCTGATGTGGCCTGCCTTTTGAAAATTATCAGAAAATGGCAAGTTTGGTCTGACTGAATTAATGTCAAATTCATTTTTGGCATCTCAAAGGGACAAGACATATCAGAGAAATTAAAGCACTTTATGCCAATCGGTAAATGAGTTCAGTTTAAATCCAGATTACTAAAAGCAGTTACTTTGTAGCATTTCCCCCCATTCCTCCTCTTTTTTTTTTTTTTGGTGAATACAGAAAAGAAAATATTTTCCCATATTAGCTTAACAGATTGCTAGCACAATCAGATGCTTGATACTCAGTCTTATGAGCTCTTTGTGACCTAAAAAAGGACTTTGATTTTTAGAGCTAGCACCTTGAAAATGTCCAGCCAGCTGATGGGAAAGTCCTGCTTGCTACTTAGGTCCTACGTAAACTTGCTCCCAGCCTCTGGAACGGCAATCTGGAGGCAGCAACACATGTACTGTGGTTCCCAATGGGGCTGAGAGTCTAGTTTCCTGAGATCAGCAACCCCTTGGATTTGCGTGGCAGGCCCTTCATTTTCAGAAAGGCAGAAGTAATCATTCCCTGGGTACCTCTATATTGGTTTATATTTTGTTTCTGACTGTGAATCCACAGGCTTCAAATGAAAACAATTTGTCTTCTCTGAACTCTATACATTTTTCCTGATAAAGCTCCCATTTCCTGAAATTTGACTTAGAACTGTAGGAACAAATGATCATACCAACAGGTACGTGCTTAATTACGTAGAAAGCACAGACACCATTAATTTGTTGGGCTCAAGAAACACTTCTGTAGAAAGCAGACTGTAGAACAACGAATAGGAGAGAACAATATTACAAACATCATGTTGCCCAGAACTTATAGACTAGTTATTATAGTATTTTCTGAAGAAACTTGAAAGGTAAAATTGGAAACATTAGAAAAACCAAGCCCCAATTTGCCTGTCTAGTGTGACCTAAGCGCACCCCTACCTTTGGTTATCAGTGACAAAGGGGACAACATGGTAATACAGTAATTTTGCTGTCTGAGCAGTCCTTGACAGAACATAGGAAGGCGTGCACTACAGCACTATTTGCTGAATTCTTGGACCTCATGTAACCTTGGGAAAAAAAAGTTTGTACTTTCTCATAAATAGTAAAACAGAGGAACTATTTTCCTGTGTTCGGTACATTCTCTTTTTGCCCTAACAGTGAGTTATATTTGCACAATATCTCTTCAGAAACAATCTTGAAAGAAAGCTGTAACTTCCTGGAAAAAAATACACAAAAAAGTACTAATGACTCCATTAATTACTAGAAATGGAACGAACTAAATAAGAATTCCCATTGGTATCATACAGTATACATAGCAGAAAATATCCATTTTCATCCTAGTTAGTACATATACACCTCATTCACTTATTTTCTAGAAATAACAATGTTTATTACTTAAAACCGTATATCTTCAAAAGGCATTATAGGTGCAAGAAGCATTGCAAATCTAAAGTAAAGGAGAGTAAGAAGAAAGTTTTAGAAAGTAAAAGTGAACATACTCTCATCATGTTTCCTGCAGATGTATCTGCAGAAAGCAATGCACATCCTTCATTTTAGACTTTATCACTCACTACATGCACCGTAAGTGTGAGGATCTGTAAGTATTAGGATATATATGTATATACATTCAACATGGCAAATATATTCTGTGTAAGCATACAACTGAATTCAAGTACAATAGTCTCTTAATTCCCTTAGATTAAGGGGTATGAGAACAGTCAAAACACCTGTGATCCAAAACACATGAATTTAAAACTATTTTGTCTTGGAAATATTTGTTGGAGTAATTAGTGTTTTAAGTAGAATGGTTGCATAGACACAAAGTACTTCTTTTTCTAGATCTAGCCTTTCAAATCTATGATATCTATATTAATACTACTCACTTCATGGGAAAGAATTCATAATTACTTCTGCAGAGAAAGGAGCTTAGGCAGCTCTTACTGCATGGCTCTTCTCTAAGCTGACTTTCCAATACATGGATTTATCTATTGAATTTCAAAAGAAGTTTAAGGAGGTAGGTTGTTAAACCGCAACAATTTTCACCTAATCTTTCTTCTAGTTTTCTTCTGTACCTTCATTTTGCCCCCTCCCCTAGATAAGAACGTGGTTTAGTTTCACATTCTGTTAATTAGCTGTTATCAAAATTGGAATACTACAGATCAAGTTTAGACTATAGTGTGAAATTTCATATCTTCTCAGCATACAGTCTGACAGTCAGCCAGAACATAAGTGCAAACCTGCATAGCAATTGTGTAAAAACTCCAGAACAAGAACAGTTTCAGAAAAAATAACAAAATTAACATAAAGGTATGTTTAAGAAAGGACGGCTGTTTGCTATCTTCTTTAGTCATTTTGCTGCAGTTACAACTCAGTACATACAAAACAGGAGAACTCACCATCAGTTCCTTACTCCCATTCTGCTTAACCAAAAAAGCCATTTTTTTTTCATCGCTCTTTAGATATACCTCTGTACTGCTGCTTCAGCCCTTCACAGTGTATCAGGAACGCACTGAGAGCAGTGAAACAAAGCATCTGGATGCTTCTTGTACTTTCTCAATGCTGAAAGAAGATGCAGGTGTGTCTTCTTAGCTCTCTCACATCTCCTCCTTTGTCCTTTGTCACAGAAGGCACACATACATATTGGTAGAAGTAAGGTCTTCTCTGACTACCCTACTACATAACAGATGGAAGAGAGCTCTCCTGCATAGCAGCTAAGAAGCATTGAAGAAAAGTTAACATATACTGTGAATAAGAGACTCATGATGTAGACAAGTGTTGCTGGTAATGATGTCAACAAAGACATTAGGGCCCCTTAAATTAACAACACTAAAACTCAATTTTCATTAAAACCAGAAGAAAAAAACCCCAAATCTCTTTACAAGTTAGAATTAAACTGTTCTTCTGACTTCCAGGCATAGCATACTGAAAAAGGTACATTTCTTCCAGAACTGATCGTTCTATTTCCTTCCACCTGAGATTTGTTATGGCACTTAACTGGCACAGGACTATAAATACCAGAGCCAGTCCACTTATCTAGACCTTTTCTTCACAAGTTAAATGGAAAGAATAGTACAGCTATACCTGACGAGAAAGAGAGAAGGAAAAAGAAGAAAATAACAAGCCTATTCTTGTATTCATTTGGTCAGGCTGCAGTTGCCCTCAAGTAAAGTAATGGTCTCCTAAGAGTTAACCCTAGTGCAAGCCCCAAGGGCTTCTTTTTACCTGAAGAAGGACCCTGTTTAAACTACTCAGCTGAACTGATTCAGAGCACACAAGGCTTATTCTATTATAGAGCAGGGCGAGACACTCAGTTGTGGCCATTTTTTATTATTTTAGGAACAATTTCCCCCCCCATTTGAATTTAACAAATGCATTTCATATAAAATAGAATAGGATGATGAGCTTTTATGAAAAAGATAAAAGTTTTCAGACCATTTAAAAGGGTTATAACATGTTAATATCATTTACAAAAGATGGTTAAATAAGCTGAAAGTGGAAGTCTTCATCTTCCATAGAAGAAAAGTTTGATGTTGGACATCACTTTTATTCTTAATTTTTGCCTAGGCTTTTGAACAAGTTCCTTTATTAAAGGGGCAAATGCTAAGATCAAAATAGGAATCAGAGAGAAAGGAATCAGTTATCACAGAAATTTGGGAGGCTAAGGGCTGGAATATCATTATAGTAATACCTGGGTGTATTAAAAAAATTAATTAATTTTCATTGTGCTCTTTGAGAGATGAGGGGATGATAGTATCTCTGTTGCATGGGAAAGGAACTGAAGCGCAAGAGCAGAAAAAATTACACTTCTACTGTGATTATCTCATTTGATGGACACAGCACATGATTTTTTTTAAAGCACACAATGTTATGCAGTATTTAGTATCGTTAAGGCCCAGCCTTTAAGCACAGACTTCTCTAAAAAATATCAGTACATGATCTATCAGCTCTTGTTAACAGTGTGTTCAGAGCTTTCTCATGCTAGAATACAAATTAATAGTAGAGGGTTTCACCTCATTCTTAAAAGAAATTAAGATTGTATGAATCTTCTCTTAGTTTCTGTATTACTAAAGATTATTAAGCACTTAGTAAGACAAATAATTACAAGAAGAGACAGTGACTTTTGCAGATAAAATAGATTGTAGGTGAATTAGCACTGAGTGGTCTGGTTTTGGTGTCCAATAGTCTTCATTTCCTGAGATCTGTATCGGATGTTAATGATACAACAGGAGCTAATTAGTTAAGAGTCAAGTGGGTACCAGAGAAACCCTACCTTTTTTCCCCACTTTTCAACTGAAAACTCAATGCTGTTCCCTGCTAATCGCCCTGTATGGATTACTTAAATGTGTAAATGTAAGCTGTATGGAAAAGATAACACTAAACTGAGAGATGAGCAAAAAGAATCTGACCTGCTTAGTCAAGGTCATCAACAGTGTAATTATTCTGATAAGCTAGGCATAATGATCTTGTGCTATCTAGATACTTTCTGAGCTATTCAGCTCAGAAAAAAATGCATTGCGGTTCCCAGCATGTAATCCATGCAGATGCTTTTAAAACATATATCTTACGTTAAAGCTACCCATGCTGATCTGTCTGAACACAGGAATGCATTCCAGAATGGTGCTGCCAATGGAAGAAAGAAAGGTATTGGAAAGGATTGTTGAGTGTAAGGCTGCTCCCAGGCAAGCAAAAGCAGGTGGATCCAGGTCTCAGCTCTAGGCAGGAACTTGTCCACTCTCTCCCTCTCAGAAAGCTCTGGGAGAGCAGGGATATGAGTGGCACAGCAGAGCAGCCTCAGCCTCTGCTACAAAGGAGCCCAGTGTCCATGCCTAAGGTATGGGAAGCACCCTCAAAACTCCCAAAGAAAATGCATGAGTACCAGGACCAGGTTTCAGCTGCTGTGCTACTACTCAGGCAAGAGCTGATGCTGAGGGGGAGACACCTCAGAGCTCTCACCTGAAACCCTGGCTAAAGCAAATCCCTTGCCTTCCATGGATTTGTGGAGAGGAGGGAGCTGGCTCTTATCCCAAGTGACAGGGGACAGGACGAGAGGGAATGGCCTCAAGCTCCACCAGGGGAGGGTCAGGNGTCACACTAGCTCTAGTTTAAACTGTAGCCAAAATAAAGAACTAAAGAGAAGTCACCTGCTCTGTGCAACAGGCGTATTTTTGCAGAATCGGATTAAACGAGACCATGTGGGTTTATTGTGAGGTGTAAAGTTCAGAGGGAATTACTATCACTTTCCCAACAAATAATGGGCTGAGAGAAAGCTCAGCACCCATAATAATCAAGAATTTTAAAAACCTTAATCTTTATTCACAAGGAAATCACCTCTACACTGGCACTTGACAGGGCAAACTGCAAAGTTTTATTGAACTTCAGACTGACTGCACTTTTTTCTTTTCATTTCTTAAGGTCTAAAAATAAATTTCAATGTTATATCATGCAGATTCCTATGAATTCAAAGCAAGGATTTTCAGCACATCAAAAGCACGTGGCACATGACTAAGACACTTAAGCAGCACAGCACAAAATATCGCAATACTTGTAAGGACTCAAGTCTAACACATGACTAATCACCATGGACTGTTCTGTGTGGCTGCAGGAAATTATGTACCTGCTGCCTTGGGACAGCTATCACCGAAGAACAAAAGCAGCTGGGAAAAGTGCAAGTCAGACAGTGGAAACGCAGCCAGGAAGCATACAAAAGGCTTAGGAAAGAATCAGCTCCTGCTGGAACTGAAAGGAGGCCAATGCCTGTGTGGGGAAACAAGGCTGCAAAGCAATAATTCCTTAATATTAAGATTAAATGAAAAGAAGTTGATTCCAGTGAACAAAAGCATGATTCATGTTCCTGAAGTTCTACCAAAGAACCTGTGTTTTGCTCTCCTTTTTATGCTAGAGCAATGGCAGCATTTGTATTTATTTGACAGAAACAAAGCCTTTGTAGCCTCAGCAGGAAATACAGAGATTTCCATTACAGATATCAAAATTATATGCTGGTCCGTGACTTGTGCTGTGTATTTGCTGCTTACTAATATAATATCACCTGCTCAGTGCCCTCTAAAATGCAGTAAATATTTGTACCACGCCACATAATCTGATTAGTATATCTCCTCTATTTTTTATTTTTTTTTGTTCACAGCGTATTATATCGCTAAGTAAAGTAACAGAGATTTAAATAAATCAGTCATAAAAATCATCACACTGTATTGGTGTGATTTCCCCTCTGTTACTTTGCATTTATTTCATGATCTTACTGGCAAAATCTGTTGCTGCTCATGGTCCTTTCACACATCCACAGAAGTGCAAAAGATGCATAAAACATGCAAGTTGATGGACGGACGTTTTCAGTGAAGAATAACAGACAACATGCATTTCTAGTCCAGTATAGCTCCCAAATGATGGTTTTCTCCCTTTAGAGATTATTTGCTCTTTGTGAGGCCAGCTTAGGAGCTGAATCTCAATGGTTCAAAGATAACACTGGAGAAATATTTCTATCTTATTCACAGATCTAATTCATCCTGAGTCGAAGGCAAGAAAAGTCCAAGAAACACCATGGAACAATGAGAGTGGGTAAATAATCTCATTGACCATTTAATTTTCACTTAACTCCAGTCCCAAAAGATTGGATGGAACATGTGTTTTTCCATCTGTGACATAGCCACTTTAATCCTTGTCTACAGTCTATCAGCTATTCTTTTCAAGTCTAGGATATTTGTTCTTTAACTAAGAGATAAAGTTTTTTCTCATCTGATTCCACACAGGTACATCCTTTCTTCTTGATTTCAGTCAAGGAAGGCACTAACTATACTCTACACATTAAAATTCTCTGAATTGCTATGTAAGCTCTTAGGAAAATAATGTATTCAAGTCTCTGCAAACCTCCTTCTTCCTTAATCCTCATTTCAGGGCTGGCAAATCTGCTTTTCCTTAGCAACTCTACCTATCCAGTGGAATACTTATCATTAATTATATTTTACTATTCATAATCCAAGCCATCCAGTGTCATATGTGTGACAACACAGAAAATGGCTTTGTAGCTAGGATGGCAGTTAGGCTGAAGGAACATTCTCAGGAGCACAAAGAAATGCTCTGTGTCATTTCCTGCATTTTGAAAGAATCAAAGGCCAGAGGTAATAATAAATTAAAAAATCTGAAATATTTTATATTTCTCTAGTTTTACATAGTAATGTTAATTTGATAATAAAAAAGGACTTCAAGTTTACTGTAAAACCTGCCTTAAAATTTTATTCAAATTCTCTCTAGATTTCTACAAATTGCTTTTCTCCTGTTTTGCTCCTCAGACATAAAGGTTTTCCTGAAAAAGAAATGCATTTTGCTCTGTATCTACAGAACATACATCCTGCTGATGTCCACAGCAGCTGGGACCTTTCAGTGCTATGGAAAAATATCAGTTAAAAAACTATAGTTTTAACAGAAAACCACATTCCACAGGCACACTTCATGCAGCAGTCATCCACCACGACTAATTTGAATATATGAGAAAACAAATGGCTTCTGAGGGCTGCAATACTAATCAAAGGAATTGCCTGGATTGGAGAGAGAATCAAAAGCAACAACATATGCTACATGATGGACCTCCACCTACATAGGCACAAGATAATATTTGAAAACTGCTTTTACAGCTGCTAAAATGATGAAAGACTGCTCTCCCAGATGAGATGACATTTCTGGAGTATCACTTGGCAACAAGCAGCATCTGGATTTATGTTGTCATTTGGCTCATGCTATATTCTCCTTGGAGTAAGTCTGGGGTGCCTTGATTTTTTGAGTGTACCTTGTTCTGCCTTGCAATAATTATGGAATTACTGTACACAGTTGCCTAAACCTCATCCCCTTTGAAGGTGCTGCAAGTTAGGCAGGCAGAAAAAATCATAATATGCATAATAACTAAATAATTTTTGTAACCATTAGCCAAAATGCTTTTAAAAGCAGCTCCCTGTTTCAAGTATGTTAGCAGTGCCAGGCATTTTCAGAGCTGCCTTGGGTCCTATAGGCTATGAAAACATTTGATGGTAGGTACTTTAAATATGATCCTCCTGTTACACTGTCTGTTGCAGTACTTTACTTCTAGCTAATTAAGCAAGAATATTCTTTTTCCCTTCCATCTTTTCTAAATTAGACTCTGCTCACATTAATCTGCTCTGTGTGCTCATTAGCTGAGTTATATTTTGTATGCAGGATAATAAGATGGTATTTATTGTGGACATCCCACAATTCCAGATGTGGTTATGAGGTCATGGGTTGAAAAAGTCAATTCTTCTCTCTGGCCCTGCTTTGTTCCTGTGTCAGATATCGCTTGTGGGTAGCCAAGTAATATGCCACTCGTGTCTGACAAAGGGCACAGAAGAATGCACACCATAAATGCTAGATGAATAAAATCGGTAGTTTTATCTGACAAAAAAAACCCCAACCCTGTAAGCTTATTTTCAGCTGTTTGAAAGCAAATATGGCACAAGCAAACAATAGATATGGATGAAAGGATTACAAATTTCTCAGTTCCAAACAAATTATCTTAATTAGACGAGTCTCTCTTCTCTCTTCATCTCTCCTTTTTTTCCCCCCCTGCAATTATTTTGCTCAACAGTAAGTGCTATTCTGTCTCTGCTACAGAGTAATGAAAAAGAACAGCTGTGTGTCTGTGTTTCCACAGCAATCATAGAAAAAGGCAAATAGTCTTGTTTTACTTTTGCAATCATGCACTTCTGATATGAGTGGTGAGTTTTAGGCATTTAGCCCAATGGATGTCAAGAACACTACAGTAATTAAATATCATCTTGTCACATCTGTTTAGAGGTAATATATTAACTCTTAAAAAATCTAGGTCATGATAGCTTATTAGTAACCCACCTACACTGCCAAGATGTAGTAACTTATGCAAGACTAAGACCCATGGCAGGCACAGAAAGTCAAGGAGAGATGCGGGACTTGCTCATGACAGGTTGACAAAAAAAAAATCACAGTGAGAGGATTAAGCAAATAATGATCCTGTTATAAGTGGCATGCAGCCATGTCATGGTTTACAGTACTTTCCAGAGGAATTAAGAGAGCAAGACACATTTGTGATAAGAGGTAAGAGTGTGGGAGCTCTGCAAAAAGGTCTTTCATCTTCCCTATGGACAGTTTCTCCAAAATTTTGGTCTTCTATAGGGTAGACACAATAAGATTTTCTCTATTGAAAAGGCTATTAAAAACAAAATTATTGTCTAATTCTGATGGATATGATGTGTTGAATAGCATGCTTCATTATAAAATTTAATTTGCTAGGAATGGGAGCTAGCAGTATATTCCCCGTGACAACTGATGTCCAATCATGACACTCTGTGAACGATGAATATGAGTATTATAGAAACCTTGGCTTCTTAGTGTTTTCTAGTTTTAGAAGAGGGCTATAATATATTTTGTGCATCTTTTTTCTTCAGAAACCCTGCATTTGAGGAAGAAGGTGAGGAGTTGTTCCAGAGGAACTATAATAACCACAGGACTGGTGATCTTTTAAGTGTACCTGATCCTTATTTCCACCTGTCAGTATGGAAACACTTAGAGAAGACAAGGAGAAGGTTATTGTGTTTCTTATATCTTTTCCAGGTGTATGGATTTAAAAAGAAAACATGGGATGACTCCATATTTCCTACAGTCCACATACCCACATATCAGGTAAATCTGTGCTTGCCAGTGGAATGGGCTTCTGGAATCAGATGCCAGCTACGCCTCCAAGTTAAGTTTTTACCTCAGATTTGTCAAAGCCTCTTGCAGTCTTCCGTCAGCTTAAGTTATGATCTAACATGTCTGTCAAGATGAAGTCCTGTGTCTGAAGAGCCTCGACCTGTGCTGCGGATGGCATGGGCTGGAGTCAGGGACTATAAGCTGCCTTCTTATTTAGCTGTGTAGCACCTTGGATTTTGGATTTTGGGAAACTTTCCACTGAAAAGTATTAACAAACAAACCAAAAAAAAAACCCCAGCAGGAAGAAGAGTAAATCCATCATTTTTACAACAGTTAAAGAAACCCACACTTACCTACTTGGGTTTTAGACAGCAATTTGACTGAGAGTAACTCTCTGGATAAGCACAACACTCAGAAGCCTTTGCCAGCAATACACTTTTAAGTTGAAGAGGTTGACACAGATCCAGCTGCTACAGCAGGATGATTGCAGTTTTTTTCTTCCATCTCTGTTGTGGGGGCTTGTTTTACTTTGGTCTTTTGTGATTTGTTCGTCTCCAGCTACCAATTTCAGTGACTAGGAGGTTTTAACATGATGAGGGCTCTAGGGAAATAAGCAATGGAATTGCTTATGCCATTTCTGTTGGGACTACTTCTGTGTTTTTACTCTAATCCTAGTGTTTTGGTTGCATAAATAGAGATTATGTGAAAGAATACAAAAGACGCTACGCTACAAAATTGCCTCCCTCTTGTATGCACAGGCTGGCAGCACCTTGACTGAAAATCTTTTAGATGCAGGAGATCAGGGGAGGGTAAAGGAAATTTCTTTTGTGTGATGGGCTCCTTTTCTGTGTTTCAACCTGATCGTTCAGTTTAACACCAAAGAATTAGCAGCAGCGAAAGGAGCGGTCTGAAGGGAGCTCTAGCAACTGCTGTTTGCACCATGTGCGTTATCATAGAATCATAGAATCACCAGGTTGGAAGAGACCCATCGGATCATCGAGTCCAACCATTCCTATCAAACACTAAACTATGTCCCTCAGCACCTCGTCCACTTGTGCCTTAAAGCACGACTTAAATTTGGCAAAGCTTTTCTAATTAACTTATAAAAATGTTATTCTCCTGAAAGATTCAGTTAACTCAATACTGAAATTCTTACAGTTCCATGCAGGGTCCACTTCCACATCTTTTTTTTTTATAGAAGGCCTTCAAATCCTTCTTAATTATAATAAAATAACACATCTTGTATCTGTGATATCTGAAGAGTGACAGCAACAGCTCNTTCCTAGTTAAAAATGCTAAGGGTAATAAGAAAAGCCTGTCTAATGGAACGTGCATAAAAGAACTGGGGAAAGCAGATCTACTGATAAATGAGGGGGATAATCAAATAAACAAGAATGTTATAACGGCGAGGTTAATGAACTGTTATCTTATAGCAGTCACCCAGAAGACAAATATGGTAAAGAGGTATAAGGAATTATGCATTAATAAGGACCTAGATAATAAGGAAGAAACAGTTGATTGAAGTAATGGAATAATATTGAATTTTTAGGAGGAGATTTTAGTTAAAAGTTCGGAATAACAGAAGTGTGTTGAAATCTCCATCTTCATCATTGCTCATGTTCAAGCTACGAAGTGTTCAGGAAAGCTAAGAAAAGTTGCTAACATGAGAGGGACTGGTTCAAGGGCTGATGGCGATGGTATTCATTAAGTGTGGTACAATCTTCAGCAGGTTTGCATCCAGGCTTGAGACAGACAGAAGGTGACGTGGGGTGCTCAGTCCTGCACTGATTGAGGTGGAGATGCCTCTAGACTATGTCCAAAAAAGCACTTCAATGGGCAATAAAACGAAGTACAAAAGTTACTTTCTTATCTGTCACGTGACTCTGAAGTTGCTCATGGTTAAGCTTGTGCTTTGCTCAGTCTGGCTCTGATTGCCCTGCAGTTTTCAAGACTGACCCCATCTGAACTTGGCATTTCCATCTTGCAAAGATTTATTGTCTGAACTTGCTGGTAGCCAAAACATGGGAGCTGCCACATTTTATAATACATAGGTTTATATCTGTGTTAAAAAGAAAAATAGTTGATGTTTTTGTGATTGTCCCCCCCAAAGGATTTCTGCATTCAAATTACAAACACACAAAAGAGAAGAGCGAGAACCACAAGACTGCTTTCCAGCTTGATCTGGAATTTACAGACATATTTATGATTACTAACTAGGAAGAGGACAATTCCTCTGCTAGGAAGACATTTCCAGTCAAATTCCTGTATTTCCACATTAAAAGAGGATTATAAAGTTGTTAACCTTTTAATGTTTCTGTTAGCAATCATATTTCCTTGCATCTGAACATTTAAATTTAAAAGATTTTTGTAATGCACTCTCTGACTTGTATAAATAGTTTTACTTTTATAAATTTATTAAAAATAAGGCAGTCAGACATTCTGCTGTTGGCAAGAAGTAATTAAAATCATCACCCTCATGGTTCTTTTAATGCAGTTGTGTGTTTAAGGAAAAAGCACACGTAGGAGTCTTGTGTCCCCAGCAGAATAAGGCTGCTAGAGCTGGAGGGTGTTTTGTCTGGGGATTTTCCCTTTTCCTAAAATGTGAATTTTCCTGTAATGCGATACAGCTGTTCTCAGAAGAAAGATCATAGGGAGTTCCCTGTGGAAGCAGAGACAAATCTGGTTATGAACATTTCAAGGGGTGCTCTGTAGCTGTTGGCTGGCAGTCAGCAAGTACATTAGAATCATAGGAGAGTTTGGGTTGGAAGGGACCTTAAAGATCATCTCCTTCCAACTCCCCTGCCATGGGCAAGGACATCCCACCTTCCCTCAGCTTGTCACCATCCTTTTTGGTTCTCCTATATGATTTCCCTTTGCTCCACAAGTTTATATGGAGGGCCTTGGTTTCATGACTAGAAATATCTGGCTCTGTCACTTTGCCACAGATCTGCTCTGTTTCCAGATCCTTGACATCTTCAGTGATAATGGACTATGCATACAATACAGTAAAATAATGTCTCAGTCCTGCAAGCCTGATATAATCTTTCTTCTCCCCTCTTCTTCCATTTCAGGCAACTTACCAGTGAGACACAAAAACTTTTCTTGCTTCCTGTTTTCAATTCCTTTAAAAGAACTTTAAGTAGTAATTAGGTTACTGGGTTCAGAGACAAACCCAGCCCAACTGCCTCATCCAAGAGGCAGTCATGCTGAAAAGCAGAAAAACTGAAATATTTTTATCAAATGCCACAGAGATTTGTGGGGTTTTGGCCAGTAGGATGTTTGTGGAAACAGTTTTCATCCTACCAGAAGACTCAGCTTAGTTTAACGTTAACTTCATGTGTTATCTTTCTGCGACTGGACAAATGGATAAAAAACACAAAGCTTTTTATTTGAGGCTTTTTAAAATCATCTAATAATTTAATTCTCTTTGCTTTGCAACATTTTTAACACATGCAAAACCACATTTCTTATCAGACTAAGGGAAATGGGTTTCTTTAAGTCTGTAGTATTTCAAATGGATGACTTTTCTTCAAAAACCTGATCATCTAAGGAGTTATCCCTTCCTGCCCAACATGTCTTTTACTTTTCAAACAGTCTCCTGGTACATTGATTGTATTGTTTCTCTGCATGAAATACTAATTCATTTCAACTGACCTGAATCCTTGGGGTTTTTTTTTTGTCAGAAGTGCTGTCAAATAGAATCTCAGAAATTATTCTCTTTGCTAGAGGGGAAAAAAGAACTTTCTACGACACAATATCATTCTTACCTGATCTGAAAGCAGAGTGTCACTAGACAATTTTTAAATAAAATGTAAAGAGGATGCGTGCATTAGTCCGTTTTCAGTATGATTTATAATTGACTCACTTAAATTTCTCAAATTACTCCTCTATAATTACATATACAAATTCAGTAAAACTTTTTATTCAAAGTATTCCCCCTGAAGACTCTTGTAATTTTTGTTGTAGACCTTGTTTGATGGTTCTGTGCTGTTAAGCATATCAGCGTATTCCTGGGCTCCAGACTCATAAGGCTAGACATTCAGACAAGAATGGCAATATGAGAAAAGCAAATATATTGCATGCCCTCATAAAACCTGTTCATTAACATTTTTATATTTTTCTACCTGTGATATAGGGTGCAGCTTTTTCCAACACACCATGAAAACTGACTATGGAAGCTTAAGCATTGATGAAATTAGTTTCTAATGAGCGATTTCAAAGCAAAAGTCTCCAAAGTCATGACAGATGCATTCACTAGAATTCCCTTTTTTTTTTTTAAGTCTCTGCTTCCAGGCATCACTTGCTGGCTAGATTCTAAAATATTTTCAGTACATACAAATACCAAAAATTATGTTTCTACTTAGAAGCAGAGAAATGAAGTGCAAGAAATATTCCTAATACAGAAAAAAGCAGTATGTACTACACACCTAATTTTCCATCTCACTCATGTTAATAACTCCTATACAGATAATTTTGGTAGTCTTAGTTGGATAATTGATCATTTCAAGATATTTTCAAGGAGTCCCAAATGCAACAGAGAAGACCTCTTTGGAGAGACATTACTAAGAAAGCGTGTGTAAAACATTCACCTAGAGACTGTATTGATCATGGAAGATCACCGTAATCATATATGAAAGAATGCCAATACTAGTTAAATACAAAGAATTATTGGTTAAGGGCAGGAGGGAGGATACTTACGTTTATTGCATAAATGTATAGATTAGAAGGTTTGGAATTTGTGCATTAGGGAGATAATTATTGCAGAACAGTGGCATGAAGCATATGCAAAAGTACCTTCCACAAGGCAGTGGGACTGTGATATTGTGCTTCTTCAGTTTTTTTGGGTTGTTTTTTTTTTTTCTCTAGGGTAAGTGAAAAAGCTGGGCTCTGAAAACAAAGTAACAAAAATAAACTAAAGCAGCAGGGAGATGAACTTACAGGCCAAGATGAGGACATACGCTCTTGTTTACAAGTCTTACATAAAAGTAGCAGGCAAGAATGTATAATACAAGATTGATTTTGCTGCTGTCTTGTTACAAGTATGAACTAGACCTGGCAATAAAGATGAAAATATTATTTGGCAAAGGCTGCAAGTAATTAGAAGTCTGTCTTGGCTTCAATATGAGTTACAGGAAACATGGTGATTTTGAAATCCCTAGGAAAGAAAAATTCTGGGAAGAAAATTTTTTTACTTGGAAGTCCTTTTTTAAAAATTTTTTTTGAATAAAGAAAACATTCCATTCTGAAAATGTTAGAAGATACAATAATAAATAACTGGAAACTGAAAGAAAATTTATAAAGCAACTCATTTCATAATGTCAAAATAACACTTTTTAAAAAATCTTTTTAGCATCAGTATCGGAGAACAAGAGGTTTGCAGATATTTGGGGAAGGGAGAGAGCACTTCTGGTCCAGAGAAGGAACATACCAAGAGCAAGAAGGTGATTAGTGGGCTTCTGACCATGCCGGCTGAAATGAGTGTTACTTGTTTGGCAGGCCAGGACTGCAGTATCAGAAATATTACCAGACAAGCTATATTTTGTTCTTTCCCCGAGTATCTCTCTGCATCCCCTCCCCTAGCTACAGGTTTAGTGTGCATGGTGGGCTGTTTTCCCTTGCATGCTTTCATTAATTAGATCTTCTGTTTTTACTTCCATCCCTGACCCTCTTATCCACTTCATGGCCCTCCTCTAGACTCACTCTAAAAGATCCATGTTCTTCCTGTGCTGAGGACTCCAGATTGAACACACTAGTCCAGGTGAGGTCTCACAAGAGGGGAGTAGAAGAGAACCACTTCCCTCAATCTGCTAGTTACACTTGTTTTGATCCATCCCAGGATAGGATTGGCTTTCTGGACTGTGAGCACACGCTGCTGGCTGTTATCTTTTGATACATGATTTGCATTGGAAGACTTTCAGGACTTCGCTGCTTACATCCAACGATCTCCTCAGTCTGCCAACATACAGCTAAAGCAACCAAAGAATTTAGTCACTACAGGACAACTGCAGGTGTACGTAAAATTAAGCCTGTGCAGATTTTTTGTGCCTATACTAGTGGCAGAGCACAGAGCACCTCAAAAGATTAAAGCCACAGTTTCAGTGTTCAGTCTCTAACAGATGTTGCTTCTTAGATTATTCAGTAAAATAACAGACTTAGCTGCTTTGTTTCTCCAGTGTTTGCTGATGAATTTTTAAAATAAAAATTACTAGAACGATGTCACTGTACTTCTCAGACTCATTAATATAATGGATTGTGTGTCAGCAGAAAGGAGCAATGACTCACAAATGGTGTGACAACAGGGAAAACACATCAGCTTTATAATGAGGGGATTAACTCTGAGGAGTGACCATCTTTGCCATTCAGAAGGATTTTATAGCAGGTGCCACTCAGATTAAAAATACAAACTTATAAGAAAGCTAAAGACAAAACATGTTGTTAATACAACCTTGAGTTCATGTGCGGATATCCAGCATTCGGAAGGTAAAAAATCTAGATCAAACATTTTAGATAAATTGAGTTCAGTGCAAGAATAAAATGTAATTATATCAACACACATAGATCCTAAAGGACAGCAAAAAGCAAACTACTTCCTGAGCACAATTAGCAGTTGGCTGACATCCCACCATAGGAAGACTGGTATCCTTTTTTACATTTTATTCTAATGAGTACAACTGTGGAAATAGCGTTATTATTTATGTAGGCCCTGGTCCAAGACAGCACTTAATCTTATCAACGGGAATTTTAACCCCAGTATACAGCTGAGGCAAAGAGGTTAGTAAGATTAAAGAGCGATTAGTTGTTCACAGACACAGTTCAGGCCAGCGTGCATGCAAAGACCTCTTCACCATGTAAGCCCTGGAGACATCCAGCCAAGCTTTCTTGTTGGCTTTCCCCTGGGAAGAGCATAGGGGTAGAGATTGACCTGCCAACGGGGGCAGCTTTGCCAGACACTGCAGGCTCTTGGGAGAAGCTCAAGCAGAAATAGTCTAAAACAGCACTGGTCAAAAACAGCAAACAGCATACTTTCTTTTGCCTCTCCTTTTCTCTACCCTGAACATTCCAGCTTGGTGACAACGACAAGAGCTTCAGTGCCTCAAGTTGTAGTTCAGCCTCTCTCTCACTTGTCCGTCACAGGTCTTGCAACAACGCAAAGAAAACAAGAAGAAAATAAAATTGTGTGTTTACATTTGGACATATATGGTATTTATCGTTCTCAACGGGAAACCTAGTGGGAAGCAAATGAGAAATGCAAGTGAAGCCACCCACTAAGTGAAATTCACAATGTTTTGGGGTTTTTTGTGGTTTTTGTTTTGTTTATTTGGTTGGGGTTTTTTCTGTAATGCTATTTAGACAGCATTTTTTGTGGCAGTATCTCCTGGAGTGTATAACATCTACCTGTAATAGCTCCAAAAATTATCTTTCTGGTAATAGCTGTGACTTCTGAGCTGTGCTACAAGTTTCTTATTTTTTCCCTGAAATTGTAATCTTTCATATCCACTGTTTGTTTTTCATTTACTACACTGCTACCTTTACCTGACCTTTATTCTTATCCTTATGTCCTCTTTTTCAAACTGTCTGCTGTAACTGCAATACCATACTTTTACTTTTAGTGTCCTTCATTTTGACCTTGGAAAATTCTTAGGCTTTCGTTTTAAGGTCTTGTTTCAAGGTATTGTTTCAATTTTTATGCAAGGAAGAAAAAGAATTAATGCAAATAGAGGGAAACTCTTAAACAAATCATGTGTTTTGCTACTTTAGCCTTCTCATACAGCTCTGCTGTTCTGTTCAGAGTCTTTAATCTGCTTTATGAACACTCATGATTATTTTGAAGCAGTTTAGGGAGTTGCTGCCCAATTACTTCATTGCAACATCCTAGCTAAGCAGCTTTACTAGGCTGTGTGAAGGCTTTGAGTCCACTTAGAAAAGTTAAACAGGTTATTGTGAAATGCCCTCAGTGGCGATTTAAATTAATTCAGCTGGGTGCCTTGAAGCAGACTAAGTAGTTCCCCAAGTCCATCAGGTTATCCTGCCTCCAGGAAGCCTGGTGGAATAGACTGGCAGAACAAACTTCAGTTTATCTACACCATCACAGAAAGACAAATAAAATTACCTCCATTAAAGCGTGTATAATCCCATTCATGGAATCTCCCTGAAATGGCTTTCTACCTCCATCTTTGCTCCTTTTGTCACAAGGGACTCCCCGTTCTTTATTTTGTCAGATACATGTTTGGCATACAGTATTTGAAAGAGTTTTCATCGGGCTTTATTTATTTCAAGACAAATAATCATAGTAAGCAACTTGTGCAGCTATATCTCTCAATGTAATTACAAGCAGATAGAAGCCCAAGACACACATGCATGTCCGTAATACAGTATTCATCACCAAAAGAACTAATTTAAAGCTGTCTGTTGATTCTATGTTCTTCCACGAAAATACATTGAAACATACATCTTTTTTTTTTTCCCTTGTAGACTCTTACGAATTTAATAGGAATATGTTGGCATTTGCATGATTGTCTTTGTTATTTAAATTTTAGCTTGTGAGCTTGCACAAAAACTGAAAAATTCCCTCACCCTGATACCAGCTGCTGATCAGAGGACTATACCCATAACAACAGTAAAGACACAGACCTTCACCAATGTGCTTTACTGGGTCACCATGTATGTTTTAAGAACAAACTATCCATTTGCGTTGTCCTCAGTGCTACTGAGACATGAACCTGTGGGGTCTAAAGTACTCAGTGTGCATTAATTATGGCTGTTGTTACCCAAAGACAAGCGAGATTTTAAAATACACAGAGTGAAACATTACTTTCTGTTGATCCAATACCACTTGGACTGAAGGAAATAGTATATCAGGCAGGTTAAAGCTCCTCAGTGATGAGAAAAGTCAAAATCAGCCAAGCTTGGTGGCTGAAGTGTTGCAACATTATACATTTACGGTTTATTTTTCCCAAATGACCCGATTATCATGTCATATTTTAGAGTTAAAGATTATGATCTTTTTCACTTTTTTTCCCCAAGTCTTGAACTGTACAGGTTCTTCTGTTCTCTGAAAAGTCTATGTTATCATTTTCAAGTCAATAACGTGAACACACTTGCATTCTCATGACCTTGAGAATGGCTGAAGGTGCACAGAAGCCCTGGCACACCTTCCCATATCCTTGCGGCATTTTACAACAAATGTTCTTGACACAGAAAGAGCTCAAGTCACATGGTCTAATTGCTTAAAGCGTGTCACAAGGCATGCCAAAAATTTAACGTTTCTCAAAGCAACCCAGCCCAGCCCAAAAGTATCATTTAGTGCACTCAGTACCCTAGAAGATCGTTGTCGGAGAGGTTACAATGGGTTAAAGAAGATCCTGTGCAACACCCTTGTACAGAGGCAAGTTTAACTCAGGGAGAAACCTGATACAGTCCTCTAAAAACAGAATTTGGACTGAAATCAAAAACACAACGGCACAAATTCTCACCTGGCCGCCTCACTGACCAAGAGATGCTTTACCTGCTGTTTGCGATACAGAACCAATGTCACCTGCATTTCTCCTGCCAACAAAGTTATCAACCCAGCTTTGATATTTATTGCTGATGATATGAAAAGTTTAAACACCTCAAAGCAATTTTTCTGCCTCAAATTCAATTTGCAGCACAGGCTGCTAAGCTCGCAAACCCAACATTTTCTTGCCTATGGCAAGTTAAGCTCCCACTGGATTTCTGGCATTTTGTTTCCTCTACTTCAGAAAAGTAATGGAGTGTGTCTCCCACGCAGATTATTTGTGCAGAGGTTCTCATCTCCATCACAGCCCCAGAACTCCCCTTCACTTGGTTAAATCTTGAGCCCAAAGTGGTGAACAATGGAGGAAGCACTGTTACAAGGTGAGTTACCTTCCTTACAGGATCTTCTAAAGGACGAGGGAGAGGAATCCCACTCAAAATCTGTGCTCAAAAAAACCCCATGTATGGTCTCCAAAGTGATTGCTCTGACTGGTTTTAAAAGACAAGGATAATGCTGAAGAAACAACAGAGCCTCGTGAATGTAGATTTCTGTTTTCAACACTGGTGGCCAGCATGATCCATACAGTAAGGATTTAATTCAAACTAAAAATACGATCTACTGCAGGCTAAGTTAAAGTGCCCGTGGTGATTTTGTAATCTTCTCTGATCTAATTATCAATCAGCAAAATCTGTAGACTACACTCAGCACAAAACCAAGAATATTTTGGGCCATACTTTGAAAGTTACTGAAAGCAATATAAGTAGTTCTTCTGTTCAATTTTTTAGTTATTTTGGACACTTTTTTTTCTTTCCCTGAGAAAATGTTGTACTGTTAATACACATATTGATGATTCTAAACAACAAAATAAACTCCATCTCAAATTCTTAAAATTTCACATTGATCAAAGTGTGGCAAATATTGTAAGCATAATTCTTTCAAAATTATGCAGCACAGAATCAACTTGGAAATTTCAATGTTTCAATCTACCTCCACGCAGCTCAAAAATCCCTCCATTCCAATTTTGCATAAATAAGCTTGCCATGTCCTTCCTGATGCTGCAAGGACTATCAACAAGCTGCTAATGAGGATTTTTGTGCGTGTGCACAAGTATGGACATATCTCTTAACAAAGAATTCCACTAATCTGACAAGGTCACTTCTATATTAGCAGTCCAACATCTGTCAGCCTGTAATGACTTCTTCTGATCAATAATGACATGGCCAGATTTGAAACTGGCAACCTGGAGGCAAAAGGCTTTGTACCCTGTTACTAATCTCCTGAGCTTTCCAGTTCCCTCTGAGGTGCTGCTTTCTAATGAATACATCCTACATTCAAAATGACAAATAGCTTCAATTAAAAAAAGATCTTTGGGAAAACATTCCCATTGTTGAGCAAACGATGTTATAGAACTACTCATTTATTCTTTTAGGCCACTGGAGTGAATGTGTCAGTTCTGTAAATTAAGTGTTTCTGTGTGAATCATGAAGAAAGATGCCTGGGAGCCATATCGTCTTGGAATGCAAGCCGTTCCTCCTGTGCTCATGATGAGATTGGAAGAAAAGGCTTTTGAGGGTTGGGATCTCAAGAGATGCATCTCCAAGAGCATTGATGGTGTTTATGGAATTGAAGCCCTATCTCTCTTAGAGCTTTATAATTGTTACAGATGTCACTTATAAAAGACAGCAAGGATTGCAGACACTGCAACAGTAAGGCCAGCTTCTTCAAAACTGAGCTTCAATAAGGAGTTTTGCTTTTTTATTCTTCATCCCAGATTATCTTTCATACTGTTACCAGCAAATATTCCTTTTTCCTTCAGCCTTGGTTGCTGACAACAGATGGAAAGCTAATGCAGGGGACCAAGTACACAATAGCCTGCTTTGTGTGTCCCACAGACCTTCTGACCACTTCAGTGGTGCACTTTTCAAAGTTAAGCCTTTAATTCAGACATTTAGGGTCTGATCCTTACATTTCTCCTCAAGCCTGAGGTCAGGTGAAAGCTGTGCATAACATAATACTCCTCACAGATGTACATGCCAAGCACTCCAAAGTTCACCCAAGGTGCAAAACAGCAATTTCAGAAGGTGAAGAGAAGAGACTGCTAAAAGCATTATAATTTTTTGCCTTGATTTTAAGCAAAATATTTTAGAAGCATATCATTGTGACAGGGCAAGAAGAAATGCAGCAATGTTCACTGGCTCATATAACCTGATTAATTCTAAGCTTTGCTGCTTAAGCATTCTTGAGGGAGCTGAATGGTGACAGAAGCAGAGACTACAGCAGCACTGAAGATTTCAGCCTGAGCTCTTCACTGCTGAGGCTTACAGAGGATTTGCACCCACCCAGCAGCTCTCAAATCCTTGAGGCTAGTTCGGTTGTGACCAGGCATCCAAGCATAAACTCAAGGAACCCAACCAATTTACATGACTTGTTTCACAGCTGGATGCCACAGATCATCCAGCTTCACTCCCAAGCTCAGCTGCAAAAAGATGTCCTCATCTTGCACTCTTCATTAGAGCTGCCTCAGTACCGATCTACCGGGTCATTATTTGAATGTCTGATGGTTTGCACGTTGTTGCCCGTGCATTAAATTCCCCCGACCTCCAAAACTTGGTCACCAGAACAAAGTGGGCACGAAGTGTTACCAATTGAGCTGTTCTAAAATGGCTCACAACTTCTCTTGGGAAAAATGGGACAAAGCAGAAGGCTGTGGGAAATTAGACCAGAAGTTTTAAAGTGCCTAGAAGTTACTCCAGAGGGTTGTGTCATCTGTAAAGAGAAAACTCGCAGAGAAGAAATCACATCAGAGCTTTGGAATCTCTTCTGTTGATGACATTGCTGTGAAATATGAACTTTCCTTTCCCTGAACTGTTGAGTTTTATGTGACTTAACTTTATCGAAAGGTCATCCAGGCAGCTAGAGGCAGTAGTTTCTTATATAATTTTTTTCAAGTACGGGAGTTGCCAGCTCTATACTCAGCTCTTTGAAAAACTTTCAGAGATTATCATCTTCATCTTGCACCAGTGAATTTTTTACCTAATTACCTCCAAATGAAACAAATTGGTTGTTTCATAGGGAAATACTAAAAGGACAGAAAGATGATTCTTGTCCATTTAATGTCTGAACTCCTGCAGTTCTGGCCCCTCTGTCTATGCTCATGTCTGTAGGAGATCAGAGTAGAAAACCACACTGACAGTTCAAGTGAGACCCTGATCAGCTGGAATCCTCTAGAACCTCCCACCTGATTACACTCCAAGTCTAGGAAAATTAATATCTATAGGCTTTGTTCGTTAGCAGTGATGCCACTATTAAAAAAAAATTATAAGGGAGGGCAGTATACATTCAAGCTGAATGTCTAAAATGAGACAAAATTATATATTGCCATAGCATTTCCTAAAACCTTAGGCAGTACTACACCATTTTTATAAATGTGAAATTGACCACCTCAACTTTCAGAAGAAAAGCTGTAGCTACCATAAAATCAAATGGCAAAAAGTTGTTAGTACTAAAAAGCAGCAACCTAATTGTAAAAGGCCATGCACCTCACTATACTTTAAGCGTAAGATGCTCTGTAGCCTCAAAACTGTAATGAAGTCAAATCCACAATAAGGTTGTCAATTAATAGTCTAAGTTGTAACACAGCAGGGGAATGCCTGGTCTGGCTTTTGACTAAACTCTTAAGTTTTTGGGTACACCATTAATTTGCACATAGAAAGATGTTCATAGAATCATAGAACAGTTTGAGACTGAAGGGACCTTAAAGATCATCTAGTTCTAACTCCCCTACCACGGGCAGGAACACCTACCACTGGATGAGGTTGCTCAAAGCCCCATCCAACTTGGCCTTGAACACCTCCAGGGGTGGGGCACCTACAACTTACCTGGGAAACCTGCTCTTGTGCCTCACCACCCTCCCAGGAAAAAAGTCTGCCTAATACTTGATCCAAATCTTGCCTCTTTCAGCTTAAAACTGTTCCCCCTTGCCCTATCACTACTCCTGCTAATAAAGACCCTCTCCCCACCCTTCCTTTATGTTCCCTTTAAATACTAGAAGACTGCTATGAAGTCTCCCCAGAACCTTCTGAGCCTGTTTCTCTAGGCTGAAGAAGCCCAGATCTCTCAGCCCTCTGGCCTTGTGATACGTGACATGAAGATGAAGGTACATTTAGGTTGGATACTCTAACACAGGACTAAGACTCAACTGAGTTCATTTGCCACTGTTTATTTGGTTATGAGGCATGCATCAGAAGAGGAAAGAGAAGCAAAAAAAAAAAAAGAGAAAGATAACTACACCACACCCAGCACTGTGATGTCCCATCATTCCAATGCTCAGTGTGGTGGGATAATAGTCAGCTTGCTTCACTCCCCTTATATGCTTGGGGTTATGACTTGATAATAGGCTTATTTCACTAACTCCACCCCTTATTTTCCCACCAAAAACATGTACCTGTTCAGGCATGTCCAAGCTCCTAAGAGCTGTTTTGTCTGGTAGCTGTATCCATTATCAGGGTGCACCCTGCAAACCCGTCCTGTTCAGCGCTACAGTCCATGTGTGGTTTTCTGGGCAATGGGATCTTCAGGTTAGGTGTGATGCTGAGACAGACCGGTTCTTCCTGAGTTATACTACAACTCTCTGTAACAGATCCATGTCTTTCTTGTGCTGAGGACTCAAGAATGGTACTCCAGGTGTGGTCTCACAAGAGCAGAGTACAAGGGGAGAATCGTCTCCTTTGAGCTGCTAGTCACACTTCTGATACAGCCCAGGATACAGCTGGTTCTCTGGGCACCAAGTGCACATGGGCAGCTCACGTTGAGCTTCTTTTCCACCAGCACCCCCAAGCCCTTCTCTTCAGGGCTATTCTCTGCCCAGCCTATATTTGTGCTTGGGATTGCCCCATGTCAGGTGCAGGATCTTGGCCTTGATGAACTTCATGAGGTTCTCACAGGCCCACTTCTCAAGCCTGTCCATTCACTGGCATTCCTTCCTTCTAGTGTGTCAACCATGCCTCACAGCTTGACATCACTGGCAAACTTGCTGAAGCTACCCTCAATCTCTTTGTCCATGATGCCAACAAAGACGTTGAACAGTACCAGTCCCAATTCTGACCACCATGGAACACCACACGGCACTGGTCTCCACAGGGACATTGAGTTGTTGACTACAGCTCTTTGAGTGCAACCATCCTATAGTTCCCTGGGTCTTCCTTTTTCCCTTTTCAAGCAATGAGAGTTAGCTTTCCCCTTTTCCAGTCAGTGGAAACTTCACCAGACTGCCACAACTTCTCAAATACAGTAGATATTAGCTTAGCAATTTCACATGCCAGTTCCCTCAGAATCCACAAATGCAGCTCATCAGGTCCCATGGACTTGTGCACCTTCAGGTTCGAGTTCTACTGTGTACATCCACAGTGATTCTATGCTCTGCCATTAGTGGAACTTGGGATATTCAACTCACTAAACATCACCCTACATTTACAGGAATCCATTCAAATGAGAATTTCAGAGGTCTATCCATCATATCACTCCATTTAAAGTTTACTTCCCAAAGCAATGCAATAGGGAGATATAAAAGCCTTGGTCTGAGGAGGTTTTTGCGGCTCTGATATTGAACATCTGGAGCTTGAAATTCACCTTAGCAAGCTGTCTGTGCTATAATTTATTTTAGCTTTGTTACAAATTTTACTTCTGTGATATTTCTCTTCTTCTGTATGAAATGCTGAGGAGTTCGTTCAGCTTTACAGTTCACAGGTCAGTTCAGAAAATATCTATTATGATAGGCAGAGGAAGGAATGGAAGGGAAAATTCTCCGTCAGCACTCCCAGAGAAGTGCAGTTCTCAACAACAGCAATCATGAAAGTTATGACAGCTATATTTTGCAAGTGTATGTCTGAGAACATTTCCCCAGCAGCTCTAGTAAATTGCATCATACTTGAGTGTATCTGTCAGTATACTAATCTCACTATTAGACACCTGAGAGAAACAGAGAATCTGAGAGTGAGAGATATGAACACTAGAAGTAGGACAGCAGTTCGGGGGTAAATACATTCATTTTCATTTGGAAGCAACTACATGGAGCAATCTGGATTGTAATTCAGAAGTGCAGGGAACATTAAGAAGGCTTTACCCTGAAGAAACACCAAGTATCACTATGGTTACTTACATAACAGTCCAAGCTGCTATGTAACAAGTAATTTAGTGGCTTATGATAGTTTAAGAATTATCTTGATGCTTACACTGATATTGCCATCCCACTTACTTTATAGCTGGCTAGTATTTTTTCCATCATTTTTAAAGAGGATTCACGGCACTAAACTGTACCTTAAGTAGAAAAAAAACACAAAACAAAACAAAAAACCCCCACAAATCAGAACTCTTAGAAAAATACCAAGACAAGCATTTTTGCCAGCTTCAATTCTGTACTTCTTTCATTCATGTAATTGATATAATATGAAATGCTAAGAGAAAAAGCTCACCTTATTAGCTAGCTTGTCTATTTCCCTGAATCCATTCTCAGAGCCAGAATCCAAAGAGTCAAATCTTTGTGAAAACACATTTTATTCTTGTTAAATACTGCAGAATTATCTTAGCAAGAGAAAGCTGAGGAGCTTTTCTGGCTCCCACATCACATCAATGCTAACCAAGCACTATTTGCAGGATCTTCATCAAGCCCCAGTCTGTACTTCAGCTGCAGTTTAACACCTGGGATCAAAATTATTGGCAGCAACTGCTGATTTATTTGATTCTTATCATGCTTGGGGGTGGCACTCTCTCCTTACATATCTGTCAGCACTTAGCAGACAATAACTGTTAATTGTAATTAGTAATTACCATTAAACCTGTGCCAAAAACCAACTCAGCTTCAGATTCCTGGCTGAAATACTGGCAGCGTGTATAAATTGCATGTATTTCGCTGGTTAGTTCTCCTAAAACCTGAGAGGCTTTCTACTTCTCTGTGTGGGATCAGCTTGAGGCTCCCTGGTCCTTGTGGGATGTAAGAAGAATAGAGGAGGACCTGAATTTTATCTGTTTTTGTCTCTCTTGCTGAGAGTGGTAATGCAGCTGTACCTCAGACAGGCATCACAAAGTAATCAACCGGCTGAAAGGCAGGGCTAGTCACTACAGGAAGGTCAGTGCAACACTTGGGCTCTCATCCATCTGTTACTGAAGGCCAGGCAGATTGTAGGTAGGATGGTTAAAATATACACTTGAAACACCCTGGCATTATAGGAGTACTTGCCTTTGTGTAAATAAGGCTTCCCTTGCCTCTTCAAATGCCTTAAGAAGTATCTTGGGAAAGACAACATGATGCAACTGAAGTGGGAAACACAGCTGCTGAGGTAAGCAGGGACACCACTGGTCTCAAACAAAGAGCAGGAACAAACAGAAATGAAAGGTGACAAGAGCAAAATGATGTAAACAGTTCAGAATTAAAGGTGCATGACAAACTGGTTCCACTGGGGAACCACTAAATGCTGCCTATTTAGTATCTGCATTGTAAGTCAAGTATCAATACCTGCAAAGATTCACAGCTCATTCCAAGATGACTGGTTTCACTCAGGATTTCCACATCGCAGTGGGAAAGTAGGTGTACAGATGGTTGTGAGTGAATTAATGACAACTAGGACTCAAAGTCCACACAGGTGGAGGCTGGACTACTGGGTGTGTACTTGAATGGCCTGGAAGCTAGCTGGTTGGGGAAGGAGTGCTGCAGTCAATGTAAGATGCTGATCAAATAATTATTCTGAAATCTCAGTCAGGAGTGAGGAACCTACAGCAAACTGGGAACATGGAACTATGTCTCTCTTAATTTAATCATGGTGACAGAGAGTAGCATCTTATTTCTCTTACTGCTTCTGGTCAGATGCATGTAGCACTTGTCCACCTGGAGTGCTAGGAGCTCCTAGAGGAATCTCTCACCCACTCCACTGCCAAGCACTTTGTGACAATCTCCATATTCCTGCTCAAACATCAAGCGTTGATAGCTCAACATGGTGCCACTCCCCCTCTCTTTACCTTTATTGAGAACGTAAAAGAGAGAATTCCCATCCACAACCTCCTCATTACAACCCACAGTGTGGTGCCCTTAAATAGCACCTTTTTTGTGTAGGTCTAATTGGCCAATATACAATAGCTGCTATTGGCTCCTTTGAGGACTCACAGGGCACACTAGGAGTGCATGCATGTAATTTATCATGTCAAATTCATTTTCTTTTACATGATATTGTTTCTGCCTTTCTTCTTCCAGAGGGTTATTATTCTGTGTGAATTTCCTTTGTAAATTAAGTGGCTTGGTTGCTGTTCCCAGCTCTGCACAAATGACAAAGGGAAAAAAATAAAAGAACCACCGCCTCAAATTGGTTTGCATTCAGCAGGGTTGCCTGCCATTTGCGGAGACCAGCAGATGTCAGCCTAAATTGAAAAATGGAAAATAAATACTGTATCGTAATGTTAACATCTTCTAAGCCAGATGGGAGCCTTAGACAACATGGCAGGAGCAGTTAACCAGCAGTGGTTAAAATCCAGTTTTGGAATAAGTACGGTTATGCTCCATCCACCAATAACGTATTTTGATTATAGAACTTAATTGTATCATAGATCAATGATAGTTTAATTTATGAGGATTGATTTTGTTAATTCAAGCAGTTCAAAAGGCAGTGTTAAAGATTCAGTTCATTTAACTGTATCTGACTTAAGCTTTGTTCATGCTATCGGAAGATAAATGACTGTATGTAAACTATTACCTTCACCCCCCAATTCATACATTTATTTCAGCATTAGCTACTAACTGTGAATTCCATTTAAGTGCAAAGCATTAGCTGGGCAGGATACAGCACTGGGCTTGGGATACTTAAGATTCAGTAATAAAAGCGTCACATGATTATGTGCTCATGAACACCTAGTGATTCTTCTGGTGCTTTATTATTGCCATAGCCCTGAATTTTGTAATACATAATTGTTGCACTCATATTAAACAGCAAAAATACAGTCATGAGTACTGTAACAAAACTAAAAAGGGGATGAGCAAGCCTATTCAAAGCATGATTTTTGTAGACCACATCTTACCAACTGTGGTACACAAACCTGACTTCTGGTACAAGCAAACACTGTGTTAAGTTTCTAAGAGCCTTACAAGGGTCTTTCTTAAAGGTTCAGATCACAAAGCCAGGTTTTACATGAAAACCTTAATAATTATTCAAAGTTAATGTTTCCCACCGATTGACCCCACATGTATTTCTGTCTCTAATTTTTCAGGTAAAAGATCTCAGAGTTAGAAAACTGGGCAAATAATATCCCAACCAAAAAAA